>CAWUFW010010245.1:0-62500 GCA_963921515.1 Calotriton arnoldi | reverse complement strand
AAATTGTTTCGCAAACATCTTTGCAGTACCTGCATGTAGCAAATGTACGATTTCTTCCCCTAGTGATGGTTTCTCTAGTATACAAAACATTTGCTCTCAACATCAGCGCAACTATGTATTTAATTTCTTTAATTTTGTTATGCTTGCTGATCCAGAAATTTTAAGTTGGATTATTTGCTAAATATTTAATAGCATCACCTTGGACAGGGAGATTTGCCCATTTCTCATATTCCTCTTTCCTCCAATCATATGCTGCTAACAAATTCAAATCATAACTCAGGAATCTACTGTTTAAAATGTTGAGTTTGTGTGTTTTGATTGTGTTTTAAATTTTTTCATTGATTATTTCTCCTGCATACATGAATGAATGAGCTATGTACAGATCTGGAGCTTCCCTGAGGTAAATTAACTATGGACTTTGTTTAGACCAATTGTCATACATAGCTTTGGTACACTGAGGCCCCCAAATGATCTTTTCGAATACAGGAGACCATTGCATGTGTATGCAGGTAGATGTAGGAAATATTTGAAATATTTCTTTATTGGTTGATTGAGAGTGTTTAAAGTTTTAGCTTCTGTTCCTGTCATTTCCATTTTAAATGACAGTTTAGTAATCAGGTATTGACACAGTATTTCTACTTTCTGAGTGGGCTTAAATGGTAGATTGTTGGTTTTTGAGCCCAATTAGTAAGAACCTCATTCATTTTGTTGTTGCTTGTATGGCCGGTGTGTCGATCAAAGTTCAATCCGAGGTATCTCTAACTTTCTCCTGGATGAATATTTTCAGTATTTTGTTTTTCAAATTGCCATGGTTTGCAGTTGTTAACCAAGGTTTTATCTTTCTGGTGACTAATATAAAATCCATGTGTTTTTTCACATTAAGTTTTAAACCTGTTGCTTTACTGAATTTTTCAATGATTCTCAGATTTGTACTCATTCCTTCCCAGGTGTTGCTGAGTACTGCGAAATCATCGGCAAAGGCTAGAGTGGTGATCTGCTCAATGAGACCATCAGAGCTGAATGTGAAGACCTTGCCATCTTTCTGAAGATCACAAATCAAAGGATCCATGGCAATGTTAAACAACAGTAGGGATAAAGAGTCATCTTACTTTACTCCAGATTCCATTATTATTTCTGGTGTTGCTTCGTTATTCTTTTCCCTTGATAACATTGTTGAGTCAGTATATCAGTCTTTTATTATGTCTCTGATATATGAAGGAACTCTGTGCCTTTCAAGACTCTGTAAAATGAGACCATGGCTGACAGAGTCAAAGGCTTTGGAGATGTCTATGAACACCACTGCTGAGTCTTTGTTCTTTCGTGCCCCTTTTATGATATTTTGAAGAAGAGTCAGATTTTCGAGACAACCTCTTACCTTCATGAAGCCTTTTTGTCTCGTATTCAGATTAATGAATGATGTGAGTCTTTTTGTTAATATTTTTGTGAATAACTTCATGAATGCTCTACCAATTGTAATTGGTCGCCAGTTACTAATTTTCTTAAGTTCGCTGATCGGTACATTTTTTGGTATCAATATCGACCGGTTATTTTTTATACTTTCTGGGACTCTTCTCATCAAGAAACAAGATGATAAGATTCTGGGCAGTAGTCTTGGTTGTTTGTTAGGGACATTGTTCAAATCATTCAGGCCAATCCTGTCAGGCCCCACTGCTTTCTTTAAGTTTGAGTCATCGAAGGCATTAGTTATTTCAAGCAGTGTAATTTCTTTACAAAGCAGGGGCGGCTCCTCCATGTGGGCGGAGGAGCGTTGCCACACTGATTTGTCACAGTGCGAGAAGCAGAAACATAAAATGGTGTTCTAAACACCATTTCATGTTTCTGGTTCTCGCACTGCAAAAAGCAGAAGGGTTTGGTTGGGGGCGGGCGGGTGGGCGGTCTTGCTCTAGGGCAGGGGAGGAGTGGCTGATTGTTTGGTCGGCCCTCTGGGGGCCGACCAAACCAGTCATGCACACTCTGCCTTTTCTCCATGCAGCCTACATGTAGAAATGGCCTCCCCATAGACGTCTGGCTGGTCGGCGTCCCGACCAATCACAACGCTGCCATTGCAGAGTTGTGATTGGCTTAGGGGAGGGGAGGGGGCTGCCTGCTGCCTGCTTCCTGTTCAGGAGAGTAGCAGAGACGATGCAGGACTGGGCCAGGTAAGTTAACTTTTTATTTTTTATTGTAATTTTAAATTAAACCTCCCCCCACACATCCCCCTCCCCACGCAAACCCTGCCCCCCCCCCACGCGAGTCATGCTGGCCGCGACTGTTACAAAGTCTTCCAATTTCTCTTTCATCCGGTATCCGGTCAATTGGGATGAATTTGGGTTTTTTCTTGTTTTCTTTTTCAATTATATCTTTATAGTATTAGAAGATATCATCAGCACTGATTTGGCAATCTGTTTTTTGTCTTTTCATACATTGCCTGGCATTCCTTGTAGCTACCCTTTGCTATAGCATATTTTCTCTTGTGTGTTCGATTGAGCCTTCCATTTTCTTATCTTTCTTAGTTATGTTGATTCCCATTGAGGCATTCTGTTGATCATCTTGAACAGAGTTCATAGGCTCATTATTGAGTTCACTTGTTGGTTCAGTACGATTTGCTGGTATAGGACTTACATCCCTGGTGTTCTCTGAAATATAAGTCACAATCTCATCCATTAGCTCCATAGCAGCATCGTGATGCTTTACATTCTTAGTGTATTTCTTGACTTCTAGATTCGATCATTCAGTTCATCAAAGTTTTTAATTTTTGGCGCATGTTTTTGATTGATAAAGTTTTTGCACATTTCTGTTGTTACTTCGACTGAAACATCTGGTTCATTGCAAGAGTCACTTTCAGTGTTATTGGATGCTTGCAGTACATCCTTTGGCATTTTTTTCTCTTATCTCTTCTATCCTTTTTTCTGCAATTTGTTTTCTGTTTTTATTGTCAAAATGCAGAACCAACAGCGCATTAATATTTCTTTTTTTTCGTTAACTTTTTCCAATTCTGCTAATAGCAGTAGTTCTTCTTGTGACCATACTTTGAATGGTTTGCTGCTTGCTAGAGCTGCGAGACTAGACTCATTTTGCACTCTTGGACGCGCATGCCGAGCATGTTGTGAAACTCCAATTTTTGTTCCGAATCTGAGGTCACAAAAGATGCATAGAAATTGCAGCTCTCCTTTTTTGTTCTTCCTTTGCATTTTGCATAATGGCATGCAATATTGTGGTAGAGACATGCTTTCTTAGTTCTTTAAAAGTTCCCAATATCTCTCCACACAGGTCACATTTATATTTGTCATTTGGGTATTTACAATATGTGACTTTCTTTGTATAATCACTTTTCTTGGTATTCAGTTCTTTGTTGACCTCAAACACATCAGGCAGATTTTCGAAGTTAGATGTAACAGTGTCATTCTTGCCTGAGGAGGCCACAAATTCAATGGTTTTACTGAGGTCTACTGTTGTGTCTTTGTCAGGGTGCTATATCATGACCTGAATTGTTGTTGCTAGTTGCATTGTTTGAAGTGGGTGCTGTATTGACAAAATCGGTAAGGAGGTTAATAATGTCTGGAGAAGACAGCACCTCCTTTTTCCATCTTAACAGGGTTTTTAATCGCCAGGAACTTCCCCTTCTCGAATTGTGTTCATTGAGGCCTCACCTCACTCCTGTCTCTTTCATCCTAGAGTGTGCCACTGTTGCTCTCAAGGAGAATGTTTTTGCGTTTGAAAATCAACTGTACCACCAGGTTCAGGGGACCAGCATGGGAAGTACCTTTGCGCCCAGTCTGGCCTGCCTGTACATGGCGGCTATTGAAAATGAGAGCAACGCTTGCCAACAATATATAACGGTGTGGCGACGCTACATCGATGACATTTTATTATTCTGGTCAGGTGAGAGACACCTGTGAAACATTCTGCGACTGGGTCAACACCGTTGATCCTTCTCTAAAATTCTCAAGTACAAAATCAGAGAACAGCATTCCATTTCTAGACTTACTGATCTCCCTCAAGAATGGGGTCTTATTAACAACTAACTATAAAAAACCCACAGACAGGAATAGCCTCCTATTATACGAGAGCCATCACCAAAAAGCCCAAGGGATAACCTTTCCGTTGGTCAGTACCTCCGCTTACGAAGGAATTGCAACACTATGATTGAGTACGACAAACAGGCACCCATTTTGGCCAAAAATGTAACAAAACGTCACTACCCCAGAAAAGTGATACCTCAGGCATGTAAAAGAGCCAGGAATAATCACCGGGAGGGCCTCCTAGAAACCAAGGTAAAATCAGCTACTCACAATCTGACCTGTGTTACCACCTTTACACCAAGCTCCAACTTGAAACAGAAAGTTATCAAAAAACACTGGGGTATCCTGGGCACAGGGAACTTTTCCCCGGGACCAATACCACTTTTTTCTTTCAAACGCACCTAGAACTTGAGGGACTTACTAGTCCACACCCGTCCCAAGCTCCAACAGACACGACAACCAACTCTATGGGCACCACCTCCAGTAGAAAGACATTTTCCCTGTGGTTCGTGTGCGGTTTGCCATCTCACCACGGCAACGAAAAGTGTAGACCTGGGCCTGAGAACACCGTGGCGCCAGAAGAAACACACTAACTGTAACACGAAAAATTGTGTATACTTAATCACTTGGCCATGCAACCTGCGATATGTGGGCATGACAACAAGACCTGTCAAGACACGTATGAGTGAACATAAAAGTACCATCCAGTTTAAAAAAACAACACTAAAATGCTCAGCCACTTTTTGGACGCCAATCACACACCCAACAGTTTAAGGTGGACCATCATTGAGTCCAACCAGAATTGGTCCACCAGAACACTGTTCAAACAAGAACAAAGATGGGTGTTCCGCCTCCAAAGTAATATCACTGGCCTGAATGATGACATTCCGTGGGCAGAAATCATTTTCTAACTACTGATAGTCTCCATATTTTGAGGCAACATTTGTTGAGACATAATGATTCCTGGGCATTACATCTTAAAAGAGTTAGCCCCACCCTATTCGGTGCTCTTTCTTCTACCGCTACTGTAGTGCCCGAGAGTTGGTCCCCACCCCCTGATCTAACAAACCTGATCACCATGGGTCTACCCGTCTATGAGGCCATATACTGTTGGGCTTTCCTAGAGGTAAGACATTATTACCAATATCCCAGTTCCTGCTGGGAACATTACCCCCGTCCTCTTTCCATCTCCCTCATCCCCTACAAATAACACCCGCCCATTTTTGGTCCCTCCTAAAGTGTGCCCAAGCACACACTCCTGGGCGCATATATTATGATTATCCACATCTCTATTAATGTCGGGTATGTTATTTTATTTCATTTTATTTTAATGCAGATACACCAGGCCTATAAACACTAGACTTATGCATGATGGCCGCAACAATTTTGAAGCCTGCACGTCATCAGACGGGGCATTTAGGCGAGGTTAGGTCAGCCCTCCTTTTCCTAATATGGCCTCCATGTTTGCCTTCACCAAACATCAGGTACTCGTGTGTAAAACTACTACACTCAACGATGATGGCCGACACACATTTGACCTGCACGCCTCCGTGCGCGTCATTCAGGTCAGGTTACAATCCCCTCTGTCCCCATAGGGCAATCACGCTCATGACACTACCACGTCACTGAGCGCTCCTCCATACTCCGCCCACAACCCATTTGGCCTTCAGGGTTGCTACCACAGGGCGTGTACAAATAGACAAGACAACACCAATCCCCTTTTACTGGCTTTGGAGTAGCTACGGGCAGGTAATAATCTGCTTTACGGGGAGAGGACAAGTGAGTATTTTCCTTCTGGATCTCAGCACTGCACCAGGTAATACCACTTATAATTGACGCGTATTGAGTCGTGGCCCATTATGTCACTGACAGATATCCTTTCGCCACTTTTTGCTACCCATGCCGATGAAGCCAGCCTTCACGATTGGTGGGGTATGATATATTCAAATTATTCGTTTGTCAACATTTATGTGCACTCATTGCCAAGTGTGTGTGTGGGTTATGTATTCCATTTGACAGGATTATCTGATGCTTGCATCATTAGCGGTATCACAGCCCATACCACAGACCACGCCCCACGGGCCTCACAGCCCGTAGAAAAAGACGCCTGTTTAATTGCACTTTAAAGGCATGATTATGAGCACCGCACTATCGGCCTTCTTCCCGACGTTCAAGGCACTCGTAGTATAGCAAGCTTTGCTGTTTACACATATTGATTGGGATGCACGCATGTTTCGGCACATCATGATGTGCGATTCTCGTGTTTCCAAAAACCAGCAGAATTGCTGTGTCTTTATTACTTCTCTTCTCTTTGATACAGGTTGGACAGAGGAACTCCGAGTAGGAAGTTCCCACTGGTGCATTGACACTTGCATTAACATCTTATTATAGGTAATATAGGGAGGCTGAGTGTCGCCGTCTCAGCCCCCTATTTTTAATCTTTTGTTTTCACTCACCTTTTTCACGGTCCTGAAGAAACGCCACGGGATCTATTAGGGACCAAACAGGCGTGAAACATGTCGACCTAGACCTTAAAAACCAATTTTCACTATCACTCACCCACTGGCTGACAACAGAAACGGAAGGAAAATAGCCACTTCTCAGGTATAATTTCCCCTGAGCTCCTAGTTGTCTCCATCACCTACCATTTTTTATCTAGGCCACTTGGACTCCTTAATAAGGGTACTACGGATTACCAATGTGATTTTTTTATCAACACATTTTCCAGCCCACACACCCGCACTCACAACTGCGGTGTTACTCCAAAAAAAGATCTCTGATAAAGTGCCCTCTCGCGGGGGACAGCAACGCCACCCCCAGGAGGAGCAATGCCTGATGATGAAGCATGACACCTGCGAGGGTGTGTGAGGGCACTTCTTCTAAAAGGAGGAATTTACCCCCCCCCTATTTTTTCTTGTATCTTTTCTATCTTTTTCCTATCTATTCAGAGAGATTTTTTCTGAAAGACCCAGAGAAGCGACTAAATTTGGCCGACTTATTCTAGTCATAGGAACTGTTACCCCCTAGTGTTTACTGCATTAACTTTGGGAGCAGGGTAACTGGACATCTCTTTTCTTCAAGCTCCCGGTCCCTCCCCTTTTGTGATTTATGGAGATTTTAAGGCCTTTGAGTGATAAGTTTATGACTCATATTTAAGTGGCTTTCCTGATGAAGGCGTTCCCGCCGAAACACACGTAGATATTTATAGCCACCCAACGAATGAAGACAAATGTATTAATTGTGTAATCATCTAAAAAAATATATATATGGTCCACAGTCACTATACAGCCTAGGAAACAATTGTGAAATTGTTTCATGAGATGTATTAAGGAAAAAAATATTGGTGAAACATTGATTATTTTGATATTGTTCTTGTTCCATTCGTTAATTTGTGAGACAATATTGGCTGATATGTTTTTTATTAGATGTGAGAATGCTTGGGATGGGGTTGCCAGTTTGGATGTGATGATTGTGTGGGTTGACTAGTAGGTTCGCGTTTTATGTATTTTCAGATTTGCAGTTTGGTTTAGCATGTTTTTGTCACAAAGTGTAAGATTAAAGATATATGCTTTTGTTAAATTGTGCAAATGTCAAAGTAACTTTTTGTTCTCATATAATGAATATGAAAATGTTTTTGAAAAAATAATGTGTATGAGAACATTGGTACGTTGAGTGCTCCACTGAAAACAATGGAGTGCTCTGGGCTTCTAATGGCTGGTAGAAGCCCAGAGCATCAACATTCTAATGTTTAACAAAGGCCTCACGGAGCCCGAAGGGATTTCAACCCCCTCAAGCTCTGTGAGACCTTTGTTTTACAAATTAGAACATTCTGCCCTCTAGGGGAAGAATGTTCTAATAGCCTTAGAGCCCTCCATAGAGGGCTCTACTGGCCATTAAAGGCCCGCTCCCTTGTTTCTGGAGTGGGCCTTTAATGGCCAGTAGAGCCCGCTACGGCGCGCACTAAGGCTATAATAAAACATATGTATGATAAATTGAACCTTTTGAGCATTTGATATATATACATTGGTTGGTAACATTGAAATGTAGGAGGGTTAGACAGGGGTGCCTTTGTTCATTTGTAATTTTCCTGCCCCGGAGCCCTATTGATACAGGGGGCCCTTTGGCTCTATTTATTTTTGGGCTGTTACATGGTTTGACTTCAGGGCATAGTTATGCAGATTCTTAGATCCAGACCTTGGTGTGTCATAGCAAGTCAAGTTGCACCTCACTGATGAGGCTCAACAATGGTGAAAATCCCAATAGGGAGAAACACGTATGTGGATATTTGATTTCTAATTTAGCATGACTATGGAAACAGTTTGGACTTCACTGTTCATTTAGTTATGAGCCCCAGATTGATTTGAATGTGACAGGTCCTCATTTCAAATGTTACAGATGATGTGAAATTGATGGAATAAAAAGATCCAATACTAATAACTAACTTTGATCCTGATTATGAGTTCCTTGCACTTTTTCAAACCATGGGAAAATCCTGTTTACACATGGGTCGCATTTATGAGTATGAAAGTTTTAAATGCATCCGATAATTATTGGAAGCATTAAATAACTCAACCGTCGTTAAACTTCAGCAGGTCAAACCTGCTGAAATTTAATAGGGGAAACGCATACAGTATTTACCGTATCATGTGGATTTTGGTGCGTTAAGCACCAAAATCCACATGTTATTCCTCAGAAACTCATAATAGGATTTATTTATCCCACCCGATAAATACCGAGCCCTGTGGGATTGTTGTTTACAAGGTGCAATAAATAGCAACTATACTTGTAATCAGGCCTTTAGTCTTTAGATTTAGGTTTTCCAGAAACCAGCCAGAGTGAGGAGAACAAACTATAAAAGCCTTAAAATAAAGGAAAGGCTGAAAGGATGATGTTTTCAGGAATAATTGTGTCATGGATAAATAGCATATTGAGTTTGCACCTATGAAAATGTTTTCATAAAGCCATTAAAAAGGTAAAGCAGTGCAAACACACTACAGCCCACATTAATAATATCCATGATATGATATGCACGTTCGTTTTGGAGAATAACTTGGTTATAACATCACAAATAAAAGAGTAATGACAAATAGCGGAAACTTGACATGCACACAATCAAATCACAATATTCCTGTAAAGCGTTACTTTACAAAATTGAAGCACGCAATGTTAAAGATATTTGTGATTTATTAAGATTAAATGATCACAATTTTTACACCAAAAGTGCCACTCTACGCCAAGATATTACAATGCTTTGAATATATTTCTGAAAATGCGGAAGGGAAGTCGGAAAATTATATTTTCGAATAGTGGTAAGAAAGGTTGAGGCATATGAGAATGCACCAATCAAATCACACACGATTAGATCCACCACAGTGGAAATGAAATCTATTAGTTTTCTGATAAACACGATATATGACTGTATGACTTGAAAAAGCTGTAAACCGAATTTAAACTGACGATCTGTGTTTATACGAGCATTAGAAAGTGTTTTGATGGAGAAAAATCTGAAATGATAATAGTTAGTATGCATCAATTTCTGCAGCTTTTATCACCACTACATTCTATGGGAAACCTATTTTCAGTAACAATACATACTAATTGCCCATAATTAGAATGCAACTACTGTGCAATTAAAGCACAACCACGTTTGAATTGGCAATTAGTTTGTTTTGGGTTACTAAATGATTAATTGGGTACTTGAGCTTTTCGATGGGAGTTTGGGGAAAGAAAATAACTTGGGAAGCAAATAAAAGTTGTCTCAGAAATCGTAAGCAGAGTATACCCAGAGAGAATTTTTTTTTTTTTTCAAAAGGTTGTCGGAGAATTGATTTGCTTTGCATACAATGCAGATGGATTAATTGTTTCTGAACTATTTATTCTTGTTCATTGGGCAATAGGGAAAAACAAATGAGAAACGCACAGGCCTGTTTTAAATTATCTCAAAGAAACAGTGGGTGAGCTGGAGATCTGTTCTGCACCTAAGCTGTTTCTCAGTGTTCAATTTCAACCCAACCAATACTTACTTATAACAATACTTCTAGGTCATGTAGGAAAGTCATCCTTTTTGCTCTGATCATCCCCACCCCCCGATTTTGGAATGATGCTGGTGATTACTGGCTCTGAAGGTAAACTAGACTCTGCTAACCAGGTCCACTGTTCCATTCAGTGAAGGCATATGCTGATTGGTATATTTTTAATTAGCCAGGACAACTTTCCTGAGATTCCATAGTATATGATAGGTCATGTAAGTTTAGAGACCCCAGAAGGAAATAATGCACTTAAGTGTACACTGCTGTGGTGTCTGATGTCTTTTTCTCTCTGCTCCCTGCTCCAGCAAAAATCCTGGAACTACATCTTAATAAGCAGCTCATGGAAACTGCAGAACATCAATCTTGGCTTAATGATTCGCAGTTTGGATTCAGAAGGCATCATGGTACAGAAACGGCTTTAATATCAGCCACGGACTACATCAGGCGTACGGTGGATGAAGGACAAGGGGTAGTGCTAATTCTCTTGGATCTGTCAGCAGCAATTGATACCATCTCACCTACCTTGCTGCTGGACAGACTCCGGAGTCTTGGTATCTCTCATCAAGCACTTGCCCTCTTGTCCTCATTTCTGACAGGGAGATCCCAAAGGGTGAATTTAAAATCCTTTCACTCAGACTCCTATCTTCTACCTTGTGGAGTCCCGCAGGGGTCTTCCTTGAGTCCCACCCTCTTTAATCTGTATGTGGCACCCCTCGCAACTGTAGTCCACTCTTTTGGATTGGAGGTGGTGTCATATGCGGACGATACACAAATTATAGTTACCATCCCTAAGGGGCTGGGCTCACTGTCAGAAAATGTCCGTGGATGCATGACCAGAGTGGCAGACTGGATGTCCGCTAACTTCTTGAAACTTAATGGGGAGAAAACCGAGGTGATGATATTTGGATCAGGGGCAGCCAAATGGAATAGCAGCTGCTGGCCTCAATCTCTGGGATGCTGCCCTGTCCCGAGCGTAAAGGCTAAGAACCTGGGAGTCCAGATGGACACTGAACTTAGTTTCAATGTCCAAGTGAATCGTACCATTTCTACATGCTCCTGGCTCATAAGGATGTTAAAAAAAATCTTCCCTTTCATCCAGCGATCAGCTAGGTTCCAGGTAGCACTGGCCCTGGTAATGTCCAGACTTGATAACTGCAATGCTTTGTACCTGGCTGCTAATAAGAGCTTACAGCATAAACTCCAGGTACTGCAGAACACTTTGGCAAGACTCATTCTGGACATTCCAAAAAACAATCTGCCAAGAATGGTCTAGAACATCTGCATTGGCTTCCCATTGAACAACGCATCATTTTTAAATCTCTTTGTATGGTCCACAAATCATTGTACGCTCCCTACCCCTCAAGGCTGAAGACTATGTTCAAATGGCACTCTCCCAGCAGACTACTACGCTCCTCACTTCAAAAGCAACTACTGGTACCAAGAAGAGGAAGTGGGGGGATAGGGCATTCTCAGTGGCAGCAAGCAAACTCTGGAACTCCCTACCCCTTGCTCTTAGGTCTATTTCTCTTCTGCTCCCGTTCAGAAAAGCCCTTAAAACCTGGTTGTTCACAGTCGAACGGTGAGCTGGAGTTCTCTCGCTTTTTTTCCTAGATTCCGTGGTATGAATGGCCTCTCTCTAGCACCTTGATGCCTTCGGGTGAATGCTGCGCTCTATAAGTATCAAATCAAATCAAATCAAATTTTAAAGCCAAGCCTATCTTGCAGGCTGGTTTAAAAAAAAAAAAAACTGTGTCCAAATTCGACTTTGGAAAAAAAGCTCTTCTAAAATCCAAAACTACCTTCATATTACTTGTCTGCCCTAGGTGTTCCCAGGGCAAGGAGCAAAGTTATAAAAACCAGGGAAAATATAAAAAACAGCCAAAGATGTTTTCCCTATCGTGGTGCTGCTTGCCCCATAGGCTAACATGGACAGGCCTTTTTTGCATTTAATAAAGTCTAACTTTGGATTGGAGCTAGCTAGAAATATCAAGGTATCAAATTAATAGCTACATTAAAACCAACAATTTGCAAAGGTTGGGTTTAATAAAAATGTTGCATGAAAGTAGTTTTAGAACTTATTGTCCTCAAGGTCCCTAAATAAGCCCTTTAGTAGCCTCCTCTCATTGGTCAGTCTTTGACAGCCTGAACCAAGCTGCTCCCTAAGTAGATGTGAAGAGGCCTAGGCCTGCATAAATACAGCCATTTGGTGGGAGGAGATCTCCTTCCTATAGAAGCAATAGAGAGGAAGGCGGCATGGCAGATAAGCTGGACTTCAAATGCAGGTAGGAGCCTCTACAAAAAATAGATGCCACAGGACCCAGACCACCCTCACTTCCTTGATCTCTAGCCAGATGGGATCCCCGCTAATTATATTAGGAGAGGGGCTGGAAGGGGAATATAGTCAGTTACTAGCCACACCAGTGGGTTGGGTTACACAGACACACACACCAAAGAGAGATTCTCCCCATTTTTAGGTCTCGGCCTGCACCAGCGCTTGCGCTGGTCTGGCCGAGAGTTTTAGTAAGCGGGTTTTGGAAGTGCAAACCCACTGGCTTTCGGCTGGTGACCAGCTTGCGTTCACGATAGCGTGCACACGCGCAGCTGCCATCTGGGTTTCCTATCTCTTCCTCATTTCCTCGTCATGGCTCATTAACTCTCTGGACTCTGATGTTTCAATCGCAGCAGCAGCTCACATTACCAACTGACGGCCCTGGACTACAGTCACATGAAAAACAACAGCGATTAGCATTGAAATGCAAGCTTTTTTTTGTCTAGTTAGAAATATTGCTTCGGTGGGTTGATTTCACCTTATATCGCTATTTGTTTTATATTGGGAGTCACAGCCTAATTACCAGTATTTTTGTCTCACTCTGTTTTTTTTTTTTATATTTATTCGCACAAAGCTATATTTAAGGTTTACTTTTTTCGCGTCACTTCTTCACTCTATTTAAACTCCACTCCACTCTTGTTGTCTCTCTCCTTCTCTCTCTCTCCCTCTCTAATTCTCTCTCTACTTAATTAACTCTCCCCTCTCTATCTTTTTTAGCCTTTCATTCTCTCTCACCCCTTTATCTGTTTCTCTTTCAAACTCCTTCATTCACTCTCTCTCCCCTTCTTTCTCTCTCTCTATCCCGCTCCACTCTTTATTCTATGTACACCCTTTCTCTCTCTTTCTCTCTCACCACCCTCTCTAATTGGGCATTATATCTTCACTCTATCTCTCACTCGGCAACACCACAGCATCACTCAGCATCACCACAGCATCACTCAGCGCAACCACAGCATCACTCAGCGCCAGCACAGCATCAATCAGAGCCAGCACAGCATCACTCAGCACCAACACAACATCTCTCAACGCCATCACAGCATCACTCAACGCCATCACAGCATCACTCAGTGCAACCACAGCATCACTCAGCGCAACCACAGCATTACTCAGCACAACCACAGCATCACTTAGCGCCACAACAGCATCACTCAGCGCCACCACAGCATTTCTCAGCAGCACCACAACATCACTCCGCGCCACCACAGCATCACTCAGCACCACCATAGCTTCACTCAGCGACACCACATCATCACTCAGGGCCAACACTGCATCACTCAGCACCACCACAGGATCACTCAGCACCACCACAGGATGACTCAGCACCACCACAGGATGACTCAGCACCACCACAGCATCGCTCAGCACCACCACAGCATCGCTCAGCACCACCACAGCATCGCTCAGCACCACCACAGCATCGCTCAGCGCCACCACAGCATCGCTCAGCGTCACCACAGCATCGCTCAGCGCCACCACAGCATCGCTCAGCGTCACCACAGCATCGCTCAGCGCCACCACAGCATCCCTCAGCGCCACCACAGCATCACTCAGCGTCACCACAGCATCACTCAGGGTTACCACAGCATCACTCAGGGCCACCACAGCATCACTCAGGGCCACCACAGCATCACTCAGGGCCACCACAGCATCACTCAGCGCCACCACAGCATCACTCAGCACCACCACAGCATCACTCAGGGCCACCACAGCATCACTAGGTGCCACAACAATATCACTAGGCGCCACCACAGCATCACTCGGCGCCACCACAGCATCACTCAGCGCCACCACAGCATCGCTCAGCGCCACCACAGCATCACTCAGCGCTACCACAGCATCACTCAGCGCCACCACAGCATCACTCGGCACCACCACAGCATCACTCAGCGCCACCACAGCATCACTCAGCGCCGCCACAGCATCACTCAGCGCCGCCACAGCATCGCTCAGCACCGCCACAGCATCGCTCAGCGCCGCCACAGCATCGCTCAGCACCGCCACAGCTTCGCTCAGCGCCACCACAGCATCACTCAGAACTACCACAGCATCACCACAGCATCACTCAGTGCCACAACAATATCACTCAGCACCACCACAGCATCACTCAGCGCCACCACAGCATCGCTCAGCGCCACCACAGCATCGCTCAGCGCCACCACAGCATCACTCAGCGCCACCACAGCATCACTCAGCGCCACCACAGCATCACTCAGCGCCGCCACAGCATCACTCAGCGCCGCCACAGCATCACTCAGCGCCGCCACAGCATCGCTCAGCGCCGCCACAGCATCGCTCAGCGCCACCACAGCATCGCTCAGCGCCACCACAGCATCGCTCAGCACCACCACAGCATCGCTCAGCACCACCACAGCATCGCTCAGCACCACCACAGCATCGCTCAGCACCACCACAGCATCGTTCAGCACTACCACAGCATCACTCAGCACCACCACAGCATCACTCAGCGCCAAGACAATATCACTCAGCACCACCACAGCATCACTCAGCACCACAGCAGTATCCCTCAGCAAGACCTGAGTATCATTCAGCATCACCTCAGCATCGTCTCCACAACAGTCACCACCACTACCACCTCAGCATCACTCAGCACCACCTCAGCCTGCTCTCGGAATCTGGCATCTGTTGATTCTCCCTTAGCGTCTGGCCGCTGCTAGTGTTATTATACAGGTACTAGTTCCCAACCTTCACCCTCCAATTGTTTATGCCCCCTCAAAAAAAAAGCTTTAACAAACAACCATTGCAATAGGCAGAAACAAGTTGCCAGCATTGCAAGAACAAAAAAAAACTGAGGACATTTTTTATTGTAAATACTTTTTAGGTCGAGCCTCGAGTAGCGCGCAAGCGCTGCCCTGGCAAGACTTTATGTTAGGGGGTTTGAAAAGCTGACCACACGCTCGTGCGTCATGGCCTTTTCCGTGCGGTTACGCGCAAGCAAAAGGCCATGGTGCACGAGCGTGTGGTCACGCCTGCTGCTCGCAAGCGCGCACCACTCGCGTGCTTGTTTTGTTTAACTCTCGCGGCCGCGTCACTTTTTTTTTTTTGTTTCACTTTCTCATAATTACGGCACCCGCGCTTCACTTTAAAATTAAAAGTAAAGCGCGGGTGCCGATTGTAACAAAAGTAAAGAAAGATGTTTCAGCCCGCGCACCACTCGCGTGCTTGTTTTTAAACGTTCCTTGTTTATATAGTAAATGCACCAAAGACTGATTTGACGTGTAGCGATTTCAATGTGGTAAATGCTTTATTTCATGAACGTGGCAGATGGCTCCCGCTGCCATCACTAGGCACGCAATTAAACGACCACATCTAAGCCGGTGCCAAAGGCCACTAGGGGGCTTAAATCAACAAACCACCGAATGCCGTCTCACAAGAAGGCCAACTTCCTGAAAATAAAACGCTGCCCTGGTGTGCACGTGGCACCCTTAAAACCAAGCTGCAGTCACTGCGAGGGTACCTGCTGCATAGCAAGGTGGGGGGCCAGTGAAGGGGCTTGTACATGAGGTCTCAACTCCACACTGCAGTCGTCCCATTGCGTGATCTTCGGGCTGTGCCCTCCCAGCAGCTTTTGGACACATTACTGCACTCACTGTATTTGCTCGTGTACACAGGTCAAGTTTTGTGTATGATGTTTGGGTCTGCCAGGAGATTGTTTACAATCCTGCCGATAGTGCAGCCAATAACGCCCCTCATTGGCCGCAGATATACACACTTCATATCTTTTTCCCAAGCACTGGGCTGAGCGCGGCTAGGTGACAATAACAACACAATGCCTTCCTATAAAGTCCCAGACCCCGAGCCCTGGGAACTAATCCGGGCCTCGGAAGAGGAACATAGGGTGTTGGTGTGCGGGATATAAATGGTCTGTATTAGCTATTTGTAGCTCCCCGTCTGCATTTATATTTTATCAAACAGAGGTGGGCGCTTCAACAAAAAAATGCTTCTAATCTTTCATAGATAGCGAGGTTATGACGTGGCCCTGGTACTTAAGCCTTTTATTGTGTGTGTTAAATCACTTTCATAATCACCACACACTAGCAATAATGCATGGAGATAACCAGGCCTGTCTGTGTGTGCTGGAGGCGCATAGCCATTGATAAGATTACTTACCAACCATTCTTTAAAGCTTAGCAACGTAAGCTTACGTGATGGTTATTTATCTGCCCCTCATCACCCGTGTGCAGCATTTGCTATAAAAAAACAAGCATTGGCATAGCCAATAGGTCTCGCCTTTGGGACCTTATAAGTGTTTAGTTATCCAGCACAATATCCTTGGTGCAACAACATCAAGTGTTGCATGACTAAACACTTATAAGGTCCCAAAGGCGAGACCTATTGGCTATGCCAATGCTTGTTTTAATATGGTAGTTCAGTTTTACATAATGTCTTCTTGGTCATATATAAAGTAACAAAAATGCTACTGACACTTTTTTATTATAACTTTTCAGCATGCTGCACAGCAGCCACACTTCTCTACAGCACAGCTTGAAGACATTGGCAAAGTCAATAGCTCTGGCTAAACACTTATAAGGCCCCAAAGGCGAGACCTATTGGCTATGCCAATGCTTGTTATTTTTAGGAGAATGTTGCATTCTGAGCTGGAAGTTTGCCACACTTCACATGAAGTATTCATACTAGAGGGAGGTATCTTAATTCCTATTGGTTAGGGGGCTCCCTTCTCTCAAGCCCAGAAAAGGAGGACATATAAGGTAGATTTGCAGAGCTCACCAGATCACTGCCTAGAAAAGAAGAAGACAAGAGGACTGCCCTGCTTGATCCTTGGACTGCACCAAAGAGAGAACTGCACTCTAAAAGACTGCACTTGTCTCACTCACAAGGCTCCCCAAAGAAAGGACTGTGACTGACTATAAAAGGAAAGGACTGGACTCTCCAACCAGCAAGCTGAAGAAGTAACCTGCAAAACCAAAGAGAGCATACCCCAGCTGACCAGTTGCAACTGGATTTGTCCAGACTGCTCAAGTGCAATGCGGAAAATTGAGTCCTGGCCCCAAGAGGCAATCCAGAGCCTCTGAACCCTTGGCCAGTGCTAGAGGACATTTATCTCCCCAAAGGAACCAAGAAACAGGAATATCTGGAAACTTAGAGACTTTCTGCAAAGTTATGTAGCAAAGCTCCAGGAGAAGACCGGCTCAATGTTGAGAGTAAAGCCACTGACTTGGACTCATTGGTGGGACTGACCATGCAGGTTCTTCCCACTGAAAAGCTCCAGAGAACCAGAAAAGTTTCTACGTCTGAAAGTAAAAATGCAGACCGGGACCTACCTGGAGAAGCAAACCACCATAGACACCTTTCCTAGCCGTGACCTCTGACTTTGCCTGCTCCATGTTCTCCTCGCCATCAAGGACCCGACTCCTGCCTTTTCACCGAACTGCCAAGCTGCAGCAGGCCACTGTCATCGACAAGGATTCACCCAGCTCAAGGACCCGCCGACAAGACAGTAGAACTAAGAAAATTTCAAGTCTGAAGGTAAAAGGTTGACAGGGACCTAGCCCACAGCTTAGCCAGCCTGCAGTCGATTGTGATTGGTCTGAACTTTTGGACTGATTTAGATTTTGACGGACGGGTTACTCCGTCACAACGGTGATGGATATCCTGTTCGCCGAAATATAAATCCCATTATATCCTATGGGATTTATATTGCGGCAGACGGGATATACACCACCATTGTGACGGAGTAACCTGTCCGCCAAACTCACGATCAGGCCCTTTGACTTTGTTGTGGTAGCGCACCCCCTAGTGGTGGTGAGTGGTGCTTTAGGCTTTTGGACGCAATGAAGTTTTTAATGTAATCTTAAGACATTTATATCTCTGGTTTCCTACAGTGGATATTTGTCATTTTTGTGTCATTTTAAAGATACATTTTTTTTAAACTATTTTTGTAAATTGATGTTGTATTTTTATTCTGTCTTTTACTTATTTATTGTTTTGGTGGTATTAAATGCTTTACACTTTCCTATTTCCTAAATTAAGCCTGACTGCTCATTTGCCAAGCTACCAAGGGCTAAACAAGGATTCCTTTACTGAGACTTGACGGGCCCTATTAGTGATTGTGGTATTATTACTAGGTGAGAGTGAATACCCTTCTCCTAGTCACCCACTTCTACTGGTCTATTCTGAGAATAACCATTAATTTATATTTTGCCAAGTGAACTTTGTGATTTTCACAATGCCAATATTTTTTCTTTCTATTAGCAATCCTCTTCATTTTATGCATTTCTGCACAATAATTCTATTAAGAATCCCAGATGAGTGTTAACTTTATTTTGACACTGTTCTGTACTACTGTTACTCTACCACATCGTTTCAACACCCAAATCTGTGGGTTGGCTGCTGACAAAGATGTAATGATTTGGGAAGTATGAAGAGAAGATTAGGAGAAGATTAAGAATTATCCATTAAGATCCTGGATTTATTTCATTTTAAAGCCTGAATATGTGAATGTGGCTTGGGGCAAATACCCTGGAAAGCAGTACTAACAAAACATACATCTCTGTTTCGAGTTACGACTAAGTGGGGTCATAGAACTTGGTCACCAATTTCTACATTCTGCACTTGAGGGGTAAACTTGGAATATGCTTTTATTTGTCAGGGAAGAGTGTGATTGTATGGCAGTGCAAACTAAATTCCCTTCTATTGGACAAAGATTTTCAATGACAATCTCTTTGGAGCTTGTGTATACAGCGTTTCAAATTCCAAGATGACACTTCAGCCCATCCAGCGTGCCTCATGTCTGCACCATAGTTCTTGCTTTGTGGATGTCAATTTGTAGTAAAACACATGAGCAAACTGCTGTCTAGGAGGCCTTATCATGCAAGGTGATTGCATATTGCTAATTAGTTGTGAAAAGCTGTCGTGAAGTAGACCGCTATCCGGGTACACTGGGTGACAGAGTGGTTTGAAATGTCACTTTTCACTGGAAAAATGCTGGTGCATTTTCATTTAAAAACAGCAAAAGCACTGTACTTCCTCAAAGCAGCATGTGGGCGAACATCCTTTTGGTGTCATGATTTTCGTGTGATACTGCAGTGGGTAACATATCTAGAGTATTTTAATGAGCCATAGAGCATTTCTTGATTTCAGTCTCTCAAAGTCCTTTATTCGATCTTACTCATAAGATCATAAAAGTGTTTACAGTCACAGTTTATAAAAGACATAGTAAAATTTATCATCAACCCAGGTGTAAAAAGAATGCAAGCATTCATTATATCATAAAATCTAATTCATCTATATAAATACAATAAAAGCATAATAAGCCATCCTGCTATATCTTAGGGGCCAAGCTGCTTTCTCTTTTTCAGGCATGCCCAGAGAAATGAGGCTAGAGAAAAACAGAAATAAGGGTTCTGCAAGGATTTGAGGAAGAACAGAGCTACACGGCAACATTTAAAATTATGACTCTTGCAAATTGGTACAATAAATTTGTGTCGTTCTTGACAATAAAAACCACAAAAAAACAAATTTCTTGATTTAAAATCCTTCCACCTATAAAGCAATCGCCATGCAAAAATCAACATTGCTTTGCTCTCCACACAGTTATGGGGTATGGCATTTAAGTTTGTTAGTCAGGCTGGAAATAAATAAATGCATGGTTATGTGAAAATTACCATAATCTATTTATACTTTCCGCATTTTCTTGGATTATATTGATCTAGAAGTCATATTCATTTGGATGTTGCACACTCACGGGCTACTGACATTTGGGTGTGTTCAGTGGTTTCAGGTACATTAACAGATAATAGATAAACGGGTATCACCACATGTTCAGCTATATGCAAAACCCTAAACAAATTTCTAGACCTCGCACTGGTACTAGCTAAATGAAGACTAGCCATGTCCTGGAAATCTCACACAGCCCCTCCTACCGAGCATGGCCACCGACCTGCACAGGGCCCTGGTGTCCGAGCTCGAAATATCTCGCGAAAACATACCGGGCCGCCCTTTAGCACCTAACCCCCCCACCCCCACTGGAAGGCCTACCTCACGGTAATCGAAGCAAAGCTAACAAGTGTTCCTGCAGGACTGCAAAACACTGTGGAACCACACAGCGGATAGAACAACCCACGGTAAGGTGAATGTCACTTAGAACTCCCCTTAGATGGGGCACATCAACCGTCCTAACTCCGCAAATGATCCCACCCACCCGCCAACCAGATAAAAAGTAAGGCCAGTGTGAACACTTGACGCTCCTGCATCTCACTCACATACCATACAAGCATTAAGTAAGATCCCGGCCCCTACACGTGAACAGATAAACGCACACCATGTATTGTACCTCTTGTTCTCCTTTACTATTCGACCGGAGTAACTGTTATGACGAATCTTTAACACTACGGTATTGGAATGTAATGCGTTGCTCTGAATTTCTTACTGTTACTGTATTTGTGCTCCTACCAACTTTAATATGGGATTCTTGTACTGTATTGAGCTTATGCACAAATGTGTATTCCCTCTTGGTTTGGAGATCTGTATGCTTCTCAGAAAAGAAATAAAGAAATATTAAAAAAAGAAAACAGCTAATAGATAAATGGAAGGTATACCACTTGTGTGCTTTCAGTTTTTCTGCTATTAGACAAGGGTTTTTCTTTCATCTTTTTTCCGCTTTGTTTCTTGCCGTGTCTGTAGTATTATCAATGTAGCCAGATCTCGGAGAGAATAATATGGTTCGATCAAACCTTTTAATACACCTTCGAGGTCTATATTAATCATAGCATATTTATCTCACTGTACCAGGATGACAGTTAACAGTAAGATAAATCCCTTGCGAGGGTCAGCACTTTTGAGGGTTCTAGAGACCCTGGGTATCCCCTTAAGAGTGGGCCATACACCAATTTGGCTTCCAGTGGGTTATAGTCCCGGACCTCCTCCAGTTCTTCCTTATATGTTTCTAGCAGGGCTTTAAGTGGGATGAAAAAACTGGGGGGTCTCTCAAAGGGGCGTGGCCAATGTAATTAAGGGCGTGGCTTAAAAACACGTAAGCTAAAAATCTGTGCTTAGCATTGTGTGCCGCCCGACTTGTATTTTGCTGTTTCTGTCAATGCATCCAGATATATGATACAACAAGTAACATCATACCTACAACAAGCCAGGACTATTGGCTTTGTCACTGGTTGTTAGTTGCATAAGATAAATAAGCAGCAACTATGGCTTCTATATAATATTGAAAAAGCTTCCACTTAAAGCCCTGATGACACCACGACAATGTTGCTGCTCCTGAATTTCAAAAAGAGAAGGGAAATCCAGAGGGAAAATGACTCTCTTTAAAGGATTTCCCTTCCCTTACAACGCTCACCTGGCATGACGTCATGCCGTAACTTCTCCACGTGTGAGCACTCGTACATCGATGTGCCTGCTATCACTGCAGTCCGGAAAAAACGGACCACCTGTGCCAGGGCACAAAACAGAGCCCGATACAGACCCGTTTTGAGGCCCCCTTTAAAAAAACTGCCGGTGCTCAGCACCGGTGAGACCCGGCCCACTTAAAGCCCTGGTTTCTAGTGCTTGGCGGAGTTTGGGATACTTAAGGAACTGCTATTTGTGTAAATCATATTCTTCAGCTAAGTGTTCAAAGGTCATGATATTATCGTTAATCCAAATACCTCCTAATCTGTAACTCCAAATCAGGTTCCACTCATGGAAACCTGCAAATTGTGTCACCTGTTTCAGTATAGTGCCAGCCTATAAGGGAGTCTGTGCTGTGAGTCTATCAATCCATTTAAAGTGGGAGAGGGCTCCACGCCAGCACAGAACTGGTAGCTTTGTGACCTGAGGAAACAACGATGAGGCACCCTCCATATTGTAGGTGTAGAATCCCTAGTTTTTTAAGGATGGTCAACTCTAGCCTTCAGGAGGAATCATGCTTGTCGCCAAAAAGCCAGTCCCAATTGGTGCCATCTGTGCCACTGAATAGTACAGTGGGAGATCTGGGGCAACCAAGCCACCCTTGTAAACGGGAAGAGTGCATTTGACATGGGATACCCTAGGGAGTTTTCTTACCCACAGGAATCTTGAGACTAACGATTGGATATTTTGAAAGAATGCAATTGGGAGTACATAAGGGAAGTTCAGTAATACATAGTGGAATCTGAGAAGAACAATATTTTTTTAGATTGCTTTTCATCCCATTAATTGTGTGGTAGTGGGGCCCATGTCTTCAAGTTGAAGTGGGTACGTTTTAAGATTGGAGCAATGTTAGGGTCCCATGCCGCCTTCTGGTCATGTGTGATATGCATGCCCTGGTATAGGCAAGCACCGTCCCCCATCCTGAAAAGATCCAGTTGCCTTTCCCAACACGCAGGGGGTCGAAGTGACCTGCACCTGAATCCAGTCAAGAAAGAATCTGCAACAGCTTTAATTAGTGAGGCTACATTGTTTGCCATTGCAAGCTCACTAGGCATCTTTTGCACATAGTTAGGGCTACAATTGGAATGCCTCATATCTGTGATGTTCATCATGCTCTTACCAATCAACAGCTTCATTCAAGTTTATTGCAGTGTTTCTATGTCATTATTTTGCTAGGCATGCAGTACCGCAAACCATTCATTATACAGAATACTTTGCATCCATTTCTTGTTCTTGCCTGGTGCATCACACGTTTTTTACTAGATTGCAAAATAGGCGACAGCCAATACAAGGCCCTTTCCAAAAGCACACATGAAACTTGAAACAGTCCACACCCAGATACTTGTGTTGCTCTTGATGACAGGTTCTATTACACAGTATATAAGTGGACTGTAAACTATACCAAATGGCAAACAGTTACACAAAAGCATTGTACAGTCACATAGCAATGATTTAGTGGTCAACTTAATATTATGTCAAAACTTAAATGGAACACAATTTAGAATAAAATAGCCTAACAAGAACACAGATTTTAATATGAATGACACAAAATAAGAATAGAGTATGGGCTGCATGTAAAATATTTACAACCAGAAAACTCTACGGGGGCCCTGACGATCCAATGAACAATCTTCCCCATACTAGAGCGTGGTTCGGGGTATCAACTGTTCTCTCTGCATTCCATCAAATCCCTTCGCTTAATCTGACATGGAATCCATTTTAAATCCGACCATGTGGCGAATGCCCGGTTACTCACCGGTAATATTCATTACTCCGAGTCCTGGTCTTCCCGTCCCATTCCTTAACAGTGAGCAGCTAGTCTGCTCCACAGAAACCTACTACCTAGCAGAGCTTTTCGCACTTCCCCCAACATGGCGCCACCATCAGGTGAGGATAAAAGGGGGAAGTGCGTCACAGAACATCCTGAGAATACCAAAGAAAACCCAGAAAGGAAACAATCACCAAACACAAAACTCAGGGAGGGAGGGAAGGGCTCAGGAATGGGACGGGAAGACCAGGACTCGGAGTAATGAATATTACCGGTGAGTAACCGGGCATTACCTCCTCGTCCTGTCTTCCCGTCCCATTCCTTAACAGTGAGCCCATACCCAAGCACACGGTGATTGTAAGAAAACAGACCAGAAATGCGAAAAGCAGGTCCATTTAATCAACACAAAGCAGTACAAAACATAAACCATGTACAGCAGAACATGGGTGCCAAAGGCAGCCGAGCCCGCCATCCCCAACCGAAGGCGATAACGGGAAACAAAAGGATGGGGAGAAGCCCATGTGGCAGCAATACAAATGTCCCCCAAGGAGGCCCCATTGAACATGGCCCAGGAGGAGGAGACACCCCTGGTAGACCGACCCCGAACCGAAGAAAGGAGAGGACAGCGGGCGGACACGTAGGCCGAAACAACAGCACCCTTGACCCAACGAGACAAGGTAGACAAGGAAGGAGGAAGACCCCTCCCAGAGAGGCCGCAGGTGACAAACAAGGAATCAACCTTCCGGAAACCACCGGTCCGATCCAAAGAGATGCGGAGAGCCCACAGCACATCCAAAGAACAGAGGACCAACACCTCCGGGGAGGCAGGGTCCGGAAGAAAAACAGGTAGAACAAAACCCCCGACAGGGAAAAGAGGACAAAAACCAGGGCAGAAAAATTTGACTGGGACGGAGAATGACCTCGGCAGCGTAGAAACGCAAAAAGGGGGCGAAGTAATCAAAGCACCAAGCACACCAAACTCCGCCCAGAAGCAAGGGCCACCAGGAAAAGAACCTTAGCAGAAAGGAACGTAAGGTCCACCGAAACCAAAGGCTCGAAAGGTGGCCCGTCAAGGCCTGGAGAACCAGGGTAAGACCCCAGGCCGGCACAGGTGAGAGACAGGTCGCTGAATCAAGAAACCCCGCAAAAGGCGAGCCACTAACGGGGAGACAGAAGACACAGAGGAACCCCGAAAAGCAAGAACGGCAGCCCAAAGCGCACGGAGCGAAGAGACAGCGAGTCCCAGGACAAACCCATGCCGCAAGAAGTCCAGCACCCTCACAGCCTCACAGGAGGAAGAAGAGAGACCCTACCCAAGACACCAGGAGGAGAAGGTCGTCCAATGACGGTCGTAGGACTTCAAGGAGGAAGGGCGCCGAGACAACTGGATGCACTGGGCAACCCCAGCAGAGCAACCCTGACCCAACAAACTCAATCCCACAAGCGCCAAACCCCCAGCCGGAGGCGGCGTAGGGAGGCAACCCTGAGAAGAGGAGCCCGCAGAGGGGAGGGACACAGTGCGGACCGCCAAAGGGGGCATACTGACAAGGACAGAAGCAGGGGAAACCAAGGCCGACGGGACCACTGCGGCACAACCAGAAGAACCTCCGCCCGGTCCAACCGAAACCACCGGAGGACCCGGGGAATCAAAGCAAACGGAGGGAAGGCAAACAGGAGCCCCAGCGACCACGGAACAGAGAAAGCGTCGATCGCCCAGGCCAACCGGGAGGGAACGAGGCCGCAAACCCTAGGCAGAAGGGCAGAGTCCTCCGAGGCAAAAAGATCCAGCCAGGGAAGGCGGAACCGGAGGACAATCAGATCGAACAGAGCCGGGGACAGACACAGCCACAGAGGAAGGGAACACTCCTCTCGGAGAGTCTGCAGGCCCAATCTCCGTCCCCGGAAGATACACAGCCGCCAGAGATACCGGTCGGCCCAAAGACCGAACACCCTGGAAAGGAGAAACAAAGACCAGCACATGCCCCCAAGGCGATTGACAGAAGCCCGAACAACCAGGCAGTCGGTCCGAACCGAGACAGCATGGCCCAGAAGGAGAGGCGCAAACCACTGAAGAGCCAACCAAACCACCCGTAACTCCTTCCAGTTCGAGGACAGGAGAGACCCGAAACAGGACCACTGACCCGAGCCTCGGAAGCACCCAGGACCGCACTCCATGGACAACACAACCACAGTCCGAGGAGGAATAAGGTGGAACCCCCGGGAAAGAGACGGAGGGGACAACCACCACTGGAGAGCATCCCGAATCCCCGGAGTGACGGGAACCAGGGCACCTTAGACCAGAGAGGCAGGATCCCAATGTGACAGGACATGAAGCAGGAGGGGATACAAATGCAGCCGGGTCCAAGGGAGGAGAGGCAGAGTGGAAGCCAACACCCCTGACTCCGCAACCAGAGATGGGCAGACACCCGGGACTGGGACAGAACCCAAGAAAGGTGACGGAACAAAGTCAGCTGGCGCACCTGGGAGAGGAACACCATCCCCAGAACCATGAGGAACAGAGCACCCAGGAACCCCAGAGTCTGGGAGGGCAGCAGGGAGGACTCCCGGTGATTGACGAGGAACCAAAGGACCCCAGAAGACGACACACCCGGTCCACATCCGACAGATGCAGACCTCTGGAATGGAGAACACTCACCAGAGGGGCCAAGAGCTGCGTGCAAACCCATGGCGCCGAGGAAAGGCCGAAAGGAAGCACCCGGAACCGGAAGTGCCGGGAACCAACCGTAAACCGGAGAAACCGCTGATCCGCAGGACGGACCGGGACGTGCAGAAAAGCAGCCATCAGGACCAGGGACGCCAGGAAGCCCCCAGGAAGCACCAGAGGCAGGAAGGACAACAAAGTCACCATCATGAACGTACGGCGGGGGACGAAGAGAACGACCCACACCAGATCCAAGACAGGGCGCAGATCCGAAGCATCGTACCCGGAGACCAGGAAGAGAATCGAAGAACAACCCATGCCCCTCCCCAGAAGAGGAATCTCCATGATAGCCGCCTACTCCAACAGGAGGCGCACACCGACCAGCAAAGCCTCCCGCCGTAGAGGAGGACGGGGCAGGGGGACACCCGGAAGACCAGGGGGGAAGGAGAGGAGAACACGATCCGATAACCCCCGGACACAGTCTGCACCGCCCAGGCATCCGGAACCGCTAACCACTGGGGCAGGAAACAACGATGGCGACCCCCAACCGGAAAAAGCAGACAGTCACTGCGCAGAGGCAGGAGCGGGGGCAGCACCACCGGCAGGGGCACGGGACTAGGCACCTCCAGGGGCCCCCGGCCACGACCCCTGCCACGAAAGGGCAGCAAAGCACCCCGAGCAGAAGGCCCCAAGGCACGGCAGGAGCCAAACCCACGCCCCGAGAAGGAGGGTGGACAGGAGCCACAATCTCGCGGCTCCCTGCCGACAGCACGATCATGTCCACCAGTGGAGGCCCGAACACCCGGGACAAAGGGCAATTTAAGCAGGACCGACTACTGAGAAGACCCAGCCTTCCAGGAACGCATCCAGATAGGACGCCTCGCAGCAAGCGAAGCACCAGAAGCAGCCGCAGCGGCACACAGTGTCAAACGAAACGTCAGACAAGCAGCGCACCTGCAACTCCAGGAGGGCCAAGAGAGAGGAGGCATCCTCTCCATCCCGCAAAATAATAGCCAGGGCCTGGAAATCTGACAGAAGGGAACGGACCATGTAAGTGGAACAGGCCGTCGCCGGAAAGAAAAGTGGGAAACAGCATAGGAACGCTTCACCGCCCCCTCAACATGCGTATCCACAGTGCCAGAAGGAAGGGTGTCGTCAGACAAAACCAAACCCTGCGAGGAAAGGTCAGCCATCAAAACGCCAACCAGGACGGATAGGGGGAACTCAGCAGCAAACCCCTCCAGAGGAGAACGCTTAGACAAAAAGCGAGGAAAGGCAGACTCGTCCACCTCTCACCAATCACGAACCAGCTGCGTACACCCCAAAGCATCCCACACATGGATGAACAAGTCAGAGAGCTCCGCACCCTGAACAAAGCTGCCATACACACACCCCTCACCATCAGGGCCCACCCCGTCAAAAGGAGCGTCAGGTGCATCTACAGACCCTTGGCAGGAGGGCCAACAGCCTCCCGAGCCCGGAAGGCAGCAGCAACCGCTACAATAAGAAGCAGGCGCAAGGAATCCAGAGGAGGTGCGGAAGAAGAGGCACCCTGTGCCATGGCAGCAACGCAAGAGAGGATGAAACAAAACGGCCACAGAGGACGGGAACCAAGAAAAAGAGACCCGCCTCGAAAGGCACGAAGTCCCGAGGCCCCGTCCTCACACGGGACCAGGAAAAGGGGAGGACGCTAAAAAAGCGGCCGGCCGCCCAAAGAAATCCCCAGGGAGCAGCGCACGCTGCAGGAAACACCGCCGAAGAATCCCCGCCCGCTAAAGCAGGGCGCAGCGGGACCGGCGTGGAGAGCAACGGCCGCTAGAGCAGGCCGAGGAGGCACAGGTGAGCAGCGGCAAAAAAGATGCACAAGCGGCCGCTAGAGCGGACCGCGCAAGTGATAGGCCCCCACATAAAAGTACACAAAGGCGGAGCCACAAAGTGCAGGGATCGAACCTCCGGTAGTCACACATGCAACAAAAAAGAAAAAAGGCGGCCGCTAAAGCAGGCCGCGCCAAAAACAAAAAAATGGAGAGAAAACTTACCCCCAACAACTCCTGCTAGGACATCAGTAGACTGCGAAGGCAGAAAAAAAAGAACAGGATGTTCTGTGACGCACTTCCCCCTTTTATCCTCACCTGATGGTGGCGCCATGTTGGGGGAAGTGCGAAAAGCTCTGCTAGGTAGTAGGTTTCTGTGGAGCAGACTAGCTGCTCACTGTTAAGGAATGGGACGGGAAGACAGGACGAGGAGGTAATGAGATACGACTATTGCTGCTTCAGCTCCACCATGAACCCCGTACTCCAGACTAGATTTGAGTCACTGCTGCCTTAGGGGTCTTTTGCTTCATTTCAGCTTTCTTACAGGGCATTGGGCGGCTGTAATCACCAGTAAATCTTCGCTCTCATCCACTGCGGTTAGAGGGAAGTAGGCAAAGTATGCTTTACCTTTTGTTATTGATTTGGCCAAATTGAGTGATAATAATTCTGAAACATGAATGTCGATGCAATGTTGTAGGTGTCATTTTCTGAGAGCGCAGTTTTACTCTGATGGATGGCATGGATGACAAATAGCCAGTCTCTTATTGCAAGCCCTCACATTTCATATTTTCTTTTTTCACAGGTATGAATGTACTTGAATAATGCGATTAGAATTTAAACTTTGTTCTATGTTGTAATGCAACAAATTGTGACATGCTGGCTGGTTGTATGTGGCTCTCACCACTGTCTTCTTTAAATGCCAGCATTCAGCTTCACTGATCCAAGGTGATCCACTTTTTATTTGTCCATGGCATTGTTTAACTTGTTCACGAGAGATAGAAAAAAAAACACATAGAAAGGAAGAAGCTATGAAAAAGGGCAAGAAGCATACACTATTTATGAGGGAATAGAGAAGGCTGTGCCATTCACACCCCAGAGATTGTTCATGGTATACTCTGTAATAGGCCTGGGCAGAATGTTGATTAATTGGAATAATTTAGGTAATTCCACATTATTCTTTGATGCGGAACTATCGATACTTTGTTCTGCTATATTTAACGCTGTTTCTTAGTGCAAAATGCATGCTTGCATCCATTTTAGATACAAGGGGGGCATTTTGTGCTAAGAAAATAGTACTAAATGCCGGTAGAACGTTGGAGAAAAATCCTACACCAAACCACATTTAGCGAGCAGCTGCCCACGCTCTCTATTCATATGTAGATGCACTTAGCGCTTTTGTTTAGCGCAAAATGCACCCCCCTGTTCATTTGAGATCCAAGGGGGCATTTCTGAGGTATGAAATAGCTCATAAACACAGGATTACTCTTTTCACATAATTCTAGTGTAATCTCGTGGAATTCCTATGCAATTCAGCTTGATTATGCTACACAGAATTTACACAAGTTATGCCCACCCCTACTCTGTATCTTCCCTGGCACTTAGTCCTCCTTCACTGTCTCTGAAACGCTCCTTTCCACTATTTTGCTCGTCATCGTTCTCTTCCAGCCCAATGTTATTGACTTTGTTGCTCCTATACGTTTCCGGATTGTGAAGCCTTAAATGGTCAGCCAACAACCATTTTTATGGTAAGGTAGACTCTCGCATGGGAAGGTGCTATTGTCGGGGGTCATAGTGAAAAGTTTTTCTGAAGTGAATTTGAGTAACTGAAAAACGGGATTTGAGCCATTTAAATTAGTTGCCTCCAACAAAGTAGAGAATCTGCTGAGTCCAACTGGACCTCAGCTCTGTGTCCTGGCTCCTTCTGTTAGCCTCAATTTCAACATAAAGTTAAATAGCAGACCAGCGTCATGCAGCTCAGTTGTTGTCCATTCACAAAAATCATGTGAAGTCTACACATTCATTTTTATCCATAGGTTTAGCGACATACCTCAAATGAAAAATAGCTCCTCTAAAGAACAATCTTAATTTAACAATATAACTTACTTACAATTATTATGGTGTTTATGGGAATCTTGAGGGAGCACGGTATCTACAGAATGAGTGTGTGAATTTTGCTCAGTGTATATTTTCCTTTCATGCCTAACGGTAAAAGACAAATTGACTGATGTTTGACATAGACCTAAACTATATTTGTTTAAACACTTAGGGGCATATGTATGAAAAATCCGTTTTGCGAATCCTTAATAGCGATTTTGAGCGAATCGCTATTAGGGACTCGCAAAAGGCAATGTATGTAGGATTCGCACTATTAATTGCGATTCCTATGTATTCCTTAATTGCGAATCGCAAATTGCGATTCGCAATTAAGGAATACCTTCCCATTCATTCCTATGGGCCTAGAGGCCCATAGGAATGAATGGGAAGACATTCGCAATTTGCGAGTACCCATTAGGTACTCGCAAATTGCGAATGCAATTTCAAGGGTGCAAGGGTGTCAAAAGGACACCCTGTTGCACCCCTGAAATGAGCATGTGTGCACATGTGGCGCACATACATGCCACATGGCACTTTGAAAAATGCCAAAAAGTGCATTTTCCAAAGAAATCGCAAATTACCACCAACTCGAAGGTGGTGGTAATTTGCGATTTCCAAAGGCAAAATCGCACAACTTGGGTGCTTCAGGAATTGCATTTAAGGAATCGCAATTTGCGATTCCTTAAATGCATTCGCAGAATAGGGAATCACAAATTTTGCGATTCTCTATTGTTCGAGGGCCTTTTGGGATGATACATCCCAAAAGGCTTTTTCCCGTTCGCAAACAGGCCGATTCTGAGAATCGGCCCGTTTGCGAACGGGAAAAAGGCTTCATACATATGCCCCTTATAGTCCTCTTCTGGGCCATCAAAAGCAAGAGAAGAAGGTGGTGTTCTAAGCCCAGTCTTCCTCTGTCTGGACTATTAAAAAGAAAACACCATTTTGTCCTGGAGTGCCCTCCATTTCCTATAGCTGGTATTAAGAAAAGGGGAGCCTGCCTTCCTCCACCTCCTCTTAGTCGAACTGTGGACCTTCAAGGTGCCCTACGTGTCATTAGTGAAATGTTTGGTGAGTTTCAAGTCTTATATAATTGAAACTTTGGATATTACATATTTTCATCCACTAACTATTCCAGGCAAGCCTTGCATAGCAATATTTTACACAGATATTCATCTCAAGGGGCCTTCTTCTGCAAAGAAAAAAGTTATTTATCCACTCTTGCATCTTTAACAATGACCAGCAGAAGGTATTCCAGTACACTACTTTGTTTGATGACATCCTCATGGGTTGTGAGACCTACTGTGGCATCATTGACTGGATGAACCCGTTAAGGCTGTGACCTCTAGGAGCTCTGTGTAATGTAATGTTTTTGAATAATGTCATGTGTATTGGTATGTTGCAACATTGTACACTTTGTATGTTTGCATTATTCAAGTAGCGTTAACATTCTTCCAGGCAGGAGCCTCTTTGTGTTGTAGATCGTTAGCACAAGATGTAGAGCATTGAGATGTCAGTTGCCTGGAGGAAGGAAGGATTGGAGCAGGATGTAAATGTTGCTGCTTGTTACTCCTACCTTGGTGATCCAGTGGTAATAAATCTTTCAAGAACTTCTACGAGCAAGTGGATCGTAGTTTACACTCTCAGACTATGATTAATGGAATGGCAAACTGTTAAATGTTTTTATAATATATGTCTTTTTTCAGACTCACGGAATTTCTCCATTTTCTTTCTAGAAAGGTCACATTTGAATGCGGTGACTCACTTTAAATATGACAAGCTGTACACCAACTGACCTGCTGCGTCCCTCCGTAATTCTGACCCAGTAAATACCCAGACCATGCGATATGTTACTGCGAACTGCAGCACAGCATCACTCCAAGTTCTGCACCTCATTATGGGATGTCACACAGCAATACTGCGTATATTTCCCATGTTCCAGTGTATGGATGTCACAATGATGTGTTTACCCCCCCCCCCAACACTAATTACCTGGGCAAAATCATATGGTAAGAAGCATGAGGGTGCGAACTACCATTTGTGCCTAAATTAAAATTCCAGCAGGACTTAGAACTAGGCCCTCAGTTGGAATATCTACACAAAAAGACGGAGAACATTCATGTAAAGGAACAATGTAACATAGCTCTGACTGAATCTCACTCTATCTCAAGTCTTTTGTGGTGATTATATAACTTAGTCAGCTTTTGATTTGTTTATATCACTAGAGTGACATCAATGGTTTTGGAAGGTGAAGTGTGAGGCAATAGAACGTATAAAGAAGTTTCAGTGGTTGAGAGAATATTCAGAGAAATAATTTATTGGCCTTTGTGTTCAAACACAACTGGAAGTAATTATATCTAAGCAAGTTTGTCATTAACAAGCGACTGCACCACTGACGCTGCTGACCTCTCCGTTTCTGAGTGACAGTAAAGAGCACCTAGTCTGAGTGGCACGACATAGCGGGAAACGGCCTTAACAAAGCGGGCTGAGCCACGCGTGCCATTTCCCCGCAAGCGGAACCACACTTGCGTTAACCACGCCTATGCCTTAACCGTGTATATGCGTGGTTAAGGCAGTGCATGGTCTAGATGCTGAGATGTGAGGTCACAGGAAGAGGAAGGATCGGGCGAGGATATGGACTGGTAAGTGGGGCTGGGGCTGTATTTTGGGGTGTGGGTAGTTTTTAAGGGTTGGGGTCGTTTTTAGGGCTCAGAGTTGGGGGGTCAGGGTTGTTTTCTGGGCTGGGGACAGAGATTGTTTTTAGTGGAGGGGGGTTTGGGTTGCTTTTCGGGCTCAGGGTGGGTTGGGGTAGTTTTTAGGGCCTGGGGGGGTCAGGGTAGTTTTTAGGGCTCAGGGTGGGGTCAGGATAGTGTTTAGGGCTCAGGGGGGGTCAGGGTAGTTTTTAGGGCTCAAGGGGGTAGAGGAAGTTCTTAAGGCTCAGGGTGGGGGTCGGGGTAGTTTTTAGGATTCAGGGGGTCGGCGTACTTTTTAGGGCTAAGGGCGGGCGTGTGGTAAAGGCATGCATGGTAAAGGAATGCTTTGTTGTTTAGGCAGCGTAGTAGCGGCACATGTGGTTTAGCCATGCATGCCTCTGTAATACAACCCAACATAGCACCTAGTGCAGTAACCAATGCCTTATCTCTTTATAATCTACTAGCTGCCACCTATATTATACCTCACCTTCCAGCTTCTCTAGAGTGACTGGTAAATGCACTAAGAATTAATAAATGGAGGTGCTGGCCTATCACCAGGTCGAGTTACATGAGAGCTCGCAGGATCTGACCGCCTTTACTACTCCTTTTGGCATTTTTCGTTTTAAGAGGATGCCTTTTGGCTTAATTTCTGCTGCTGCAGTCTTTCAGAGGATTATGTTGGTCATTTTGAAAGATCAGCCCGGTGTGAAGTGCTATCAAGACGACATAATTGTTTTTGGATCTAACAATGATGAGCATGACCTGCGTGTTCGCCAGGTGTTACAGAAACTTCAACTAGCAGGTTTGACACTGAAAGCTGAGAAGTGTAGGTGTGGCGTTGGTGAAGTAAGCTATTTGGGATACAAAGTTACTTCAACAGGGATTAGACCCAAGAAAGAACTTGTGGACATGATAAGAGCTCTGAGGGAACCTAAAACCAAGGAGGAACTTTCATCTTTTCTGGGAATGGTTGAGTAGTATAGCCGTTTCATTAAAGACTTTGCTAGCAAAACTTTTAACATGAGGAAACTGTTAAAAAAAAATACAGATTTTGTGTGGGGTGTTGAATGTTCCCAGGAATTTTCAGATGTAAAGCAGGAGTTGAGTAATGCACTTTCTCTGCAGTCCTTTGATGCTTCGTCTGTGACAAAAATTGTGTGTGATGCAAGCGGAAAAGGGTTGGGTGCACTGCTCATTCAAACAAGAGATGGCAAGGAAAACCTCATTGCATGCGTATCGAAAACCCTCAGAGACGCAGAACGCAACTATTCTGTTATTGAGTGAGAGTCGCTAGCAGTGTTTTGGTCCATTATGAGATTTAAGCAATTTCTCTGGGGTATCAATTTTGGCGTGCAGACTGATCATAAACCCTTAGTTGAGGTTTTCGCCAAGAAGGGACTTGATTCCATATCATCTCGCATATGGAGATGGGTTATGGGGTTGCAAGACTTCTCTTTTACTGTCCAGTATGTTCCAGGGGCGAGCAACTATTCTGCTGACTGTCTTTCTAGACTTGTAGACATTGAAAATTCGCAGCCTGATGGTAGCGAAGAACTGGCCGAGGAGGAGGGAGTCAGTGTGTGTGAAGTGACTGAAGGATCTATTGGTGAAGAGGAGTGGTTAACTGAACTTCAGAATGATGTGACCTTGTGTAAGATTAGGGATATAATCAGTTCTGGAACGAGGTGTAAAGCCCAGCTCAAGGATTGTGCAGGAGGATGGGAGAAGATTGTGGATGAACTTGTCGTGGACAAAGGGTTTTTGTTAAGAGGCACAAGACTGATCCCTCCTGAGAAGTTAAGAGGTAAAATATTACGTTTAGCCCATGAGGGTCACATGGGTATTGTAAAGACAAAAGGGAGGCTTCGGAGAGATTTTTGGTGGCCTCCACTCAATCGTGATGTTGAGTGTCTGATAAGAGATTGCGTTGAATGTTTAGTCTGTGACAAGGGGCTTAAAACTAGTCAGTTGCCCATGGTATGCAGAACTCTGCCAAAATATCCTTGGGAAGAGGTTGCAATGGATATTTTGGGGCCCATAAGAGGTGAACTTGCTACTTCCTATGTCATTGTCCTGATGGACTTATACTCCAGGTGGGTTTAAGTATCATGTGTGCAGGACATTTCATCTTCGGGAGTGATCTGGTTTTTGGAGGGTGTGTTTAAGAGAGAGAGTTTTCCCAGGTACCTACTTACAGACACTGGGGTACAATTCTGCTCTTGTGAGACTGAGTCGTATTTGCAGAGGTGTGGTATTGTTCACAAGAAATCGGCTCTGTATCACCCAGAGACTAATGGTGCCATTGAGAGGGTCATTAAAACTTTAAAGGAAGGCATACAACTAGCAAGAGTGAATGGTTTGGATTGGAAGAAGGAGTTGTCAAGTAGACTGTCAGGCTATCGTTTTTCACCGCATGGCTCCACTGGGAAGACTCCTTTTGAATTGTTCAAAGGAAGATCCCCGTCTATGTATGTATGTCCTGGTTGGATGTGCTGGAGCAAAGGCTGTGTTGACAATACCCCTGGTGAATGGAGAAAGAAAGAGATTTATTTTCAACTCAAGAGGAAAGAAGATTTTGTCTCCCATAAGTGTGTGAGAAATGTTGAAGTTTGTGTGGGTGATTTTGTCAAAATTAAAGCGCCTAGAGGTGTGCTGATTGGTCTAAATTCACTAGAGAGTTACAAGTAATCAAATGCTTTAAGAATGCCGTTAAGACACATGATGGTCACATTTGGTACAAGAGTAGGGTTGCTGTTATACGGCAACCACGTTTCTTCTGACAGCTCAACTTTTAACTCACAACCGGGTGGAAGTTGGGTTTGTGATTCAAGTTCACAAGGTTCTTCAAAGAGTACTCCCTCAGTTCACAGGAGAAGCGCTAGGGAGATCAGGAAGCCTGCTTATCTCAAGGATTTCGTTGTGTAAGATTTGTTTCTTGCTTTAATGACTTAATATTACATGTCTTCTGATGCTTAACTGTGTACATTTCATACTTGTTACCTGTTTACATTTGTTTATTATGCACTGCAGTGCTTTTTGTTGTATGAGAGGGAGAAGTGTGGCCGATGAGGTCACTGTCAGAACTCTCACAGTAGACCCTTCTTGTGAGAGAATTGTTGGATGAGGTGTTAAGAATAAACCTCTCTTACCTTTACTGGCATTTTGTCGTCCTTCACCACTACACCACAGGTGCTCCTTTTACCGAGCAGACTTTGATCACCTGCACTTGACCCTTTAACAATTTCATTAACAAGGTGTGGGTAAATGATGTGCACTTACGGGCACGACAAGATAGTATGTGTAACACTTTCACCCAGTTGTGTGAAGATAGTCTTACAAGCTTCATCAAAACGTTTGAGAGCTAGTCCTAAAGATGAGCTTTTTCACTTGTTTATTGAAAAGCATTTACCGTCTCCAACGAACTAAATACAAAACAGAAAATGTACAGAAATTAAAAATAAGTTTGTTAAATCTCATGTACCCATATGGTGCAGGTAGACTAAATGCTTTTCCCACAGCATGACAAATCTTCAGTTGTATCAAAAACAAATGCACGAGGTTGTCATTCCACTGTGAAGGATGGCTTTTTCCCATAAAGGCAACCTTCTCTCTGGTTGGAAAGCACGGATGACAACAGGTGCAGGACTTCCAGCTGTGCCCCATACAACAGTAGGTAACTTGCACCCTTACTTAATTTCAGAATAGATATTACGAGGAAGTCTCACGTTGCCTTCAGAGCTTCATCAAACACCAGAAAATGCTCTCAGGCAGTCACGTAAAAGTAAAGTATAAAAGAAAAGCAGTGCCCGCAGCACGCACGCCACCTACATTACAGTAAACAGATAATTAAGTCCAGTTTGCAGAAAAGAATTTAGCATAATTTATTAGAAAACAAAATGCTTAATGCTTAAAAGAGTTATTAGATTTTTCTACTATTTGGAACAGAAAAACAATTATTGGACAACTGTGTTGTAGAGCAAGTTTTTAAGTCCGTAGAATGATTGTTGACAATTACTTCAAGGCCCTTCTATGTTCAATCAATCAGGGAATTGTAAGCGCGCTACTCACCCGTGAGGGTCTCAAGGCGCTGGGGGGAGGGGGGGTCAGCAGTTCCGTTCAGACGAAGAGCCAGGTCTTGAGAGCCTTCCTGAAGGTGTTCAGGGAGGGGGCGCATCTGATGTCGATCGGGAGCTTGTTCCAGGACTTGACTCCGATGTAGGAGAAGGCTCTTGAGGGGTTTCGGCGAGGACGAGGTTAGCGGATCGGAGGTTTCTTTTGGGAACGTGGGGGGTGATTCTGTCGTTGAGGTACTGGGGTCCGGTGTTGTGTAGGCATTTGTAGGTGTGGGTGAGTATCTTGAAAGTGACTCTCTTTTCTACGGGCCGCCAGTGGAGATTCCGTAAGTGTTGGCTGAGGTACTCGTGTCGAGGGATTCTGAGGACGAATCTGGCGGCGGTGTATTGTATTGTCTGGAGCTTGCAGAGCAGAGACTTGTTTATGCCAGCGTAGAGGGCATTTCCGTAGTCCAGTCTGCTGGTAATGAGTGCGTGGGTGACTGTCTTTCTTGATTCGGGGGGGGATCCATTTGAAGGTCTTATGGAGGATGCGGAAAGTGTTGAAGCAGCTGGAGGTGTAGGCATTGACCTGTCGGTTCATGGAGAGGGAGGAGTCAAGTATGATGCCTAGGTTTCTGGCGTGGTCCGTGGGGGTCGGGGTGCTGGTGTTGTTCCATGCCGATGGGGTGGCTCCAAGAATGAGGACTTCGGTCTTCTTCTCGTTGAGTTTCAGGCAGCTGTTGCTCATCCAGGTCGCGACTTCCTGCATTCCTTCCTGGAAGTTGAGTCTGGTGGTGGTGGGGTCCTTGGTGAGGGAGAGAATGAGCAGGGTGTCGTTGGCGTAGGATACTATGCTGAGGCCATGCTGTCGGACGATGGTGGCGAGGGGGGCCATGTAGATGTTGAAGAGGGTTGGGCTGAGCGATGATCCCTGGGGCACTCCGCAGTTGATTTTTGTGGGTTCGGAGAGGAAGGGTGGCAGTTTGATCCTTTGGCTTCTGCCGGTGAGAAATGATCGGATATAGTCGAGGGCGGTTCCTTGTATGCCGGGGTCACATAGTCTGGTGGCGAGTGTACGGTGGGAGATGGTGTTGAATGCTGCTGACAGGTCGAGTAGAATCAGGGATGTGGTGTGGCCTTGGTCGAGGAGGATGCAGACGTCGTCAGTGGCGGCGAGAAGGGCGGTCTCGGTGCTGTGGTTGCTGCGGAATCCAGATTGAGATGGATGAACTTTGTCAGTTCTCCGTTGACGGTCTTCTCGACGACTTTCGCCGTGAAGGGGAGGAGCGAGATGAGCCGGTAGTTCTTGAGATCCGTCGGATCCGCTGAGGGCTTCTTGAGCAGGGGCCTGACTTCTGTGTGTTTCCAGCCATCAGGGAAAATGCCGGTCGCGAAGGTGGCGTTGATGGTGCGTCGTAATTCTCGTGCGATGGCGGCTCTGAGGTGGGCAGGGGTCTGTGGGGGCACCCGGGTGGATGCCTTTCGTGGTCGAGACGGTCTCTTCGGTCGTGACCGGTGTCCAGGAGGAGAAGGTCTGCTGGCTGGCATTGCCGGAGGGCGGGATGGTTGCAGCGTCAAGTGTGTGGTCTTTGAAGTTGTCGAAGAGGTTTTTGATCATCAGGTGGAATTAGGATCCAAGCTTGTAGCAGTGGTCCTGGGAAGGGGTGATGTCCGTGGCTTCGCTGGGGGGTTGGTGAATTCTTGGATGACGTTGAAGAGTTCTTTGGAGTTGGTGAAGTTGGCGACAATTTTGTGGTGGATGAAGGTCCTTTTAGTGGTTCTGATGCGTTGGTGGTATTCCGTCATGTCGTTCTTGTAGGTGGTGAAGATTTCGGGTGTCTTGCTGTTTCTCCAGTTCTTCTCCAGGCATTTGCAGGTGCAGGTGTGTCTGGCTTCTTGGAGGTCGGTGGTGAACCAGGCGGCTTTTCTGGGGCGCTGTCTGACAGAGTTGCGTAGTGGGGTGAGTTTGTCTGCGCAGTTAGAGATCCATGTGTGGAATTCCCTGGCAGCGTGGTTGGCGTCGGCTGCAGCGGTGGGTGTGTTGCGGTTAAGGGTGGAGTTGAGCTGCTCCTCGGTGACTCTGCTCCAGTTCCTTCACGGGAGCGCGGAGCGGGTTTGGGCGGCTTGGGTTTGTCTACGAGGAAGTGTATGCAGTGGTGGTCGGTCCATGGGGGTTGCGTGGTGTGACTGAAGTAGACACTGTTTCCTCCTGCAAAGACGGGGTCCGGGATGTGTCCTGCTTTGTGGGTCAGTGTGGTGACAAGTTGTTTCAGTCCGATGTTGGTGACGTTTTCCCGGAGGGTGGTGGAGTTGGGGTTGTCGAGGTGGAAGTTCAGGTCTTCGATGAGTATGTAGTCCATGGAGGCGATGGTGTGGGGTGCGATGAGGTCGGTAATGGTGTCGGCGAAGCGGGCCCGGTGGGTCTGTAGACGAGGGTGCCATGGAGTGTGGAGTTGGGGCTGGTCTGGACCTGGAAGTGCAGGTGTTCGGCGGCGGGGAAGGTGTTGCTGGAGGAGTTTTTGTGCGCAGTGGCGAGGCCTCCTCCGGGTGGTTGGGGTGGTCTTTCCTCTGGATCCTGTGTCGAACCGGGATTGCGATGGCGATGTCAGGGGCGGAGGAGGTGTTGGTCCAGGTTTCTGTAAAGAAGGCGGCGTCAGGTGAGAGGGTGTCCAGGAGGTTCCAGATCTCCACGGCGTCTGTGCAGGGGGCGCACTTTGAGGAGGATGCATCTTAGGGTGTTGGCAGTGTCGGCAGCCAGGGCGGTGGTGATGGTCTGGCGGCAGGAGAACTGGCCGTGGGTCATGTTCAGCGTGGCCTGTTGGCAGTTGTTCTTTCTTCCGGGTTGAGTGCAAGGAGGGCGGCTGAGTCGTAGCGGTAGATGGTAGGAGATCCAGGGTCCCTGGCGCTGGTCGCGTCATGTCGCGGATGGGCGCAGACAGGCTTGCCTTTGGCATGCCAGCGGTGCCCCCCTGCATGCGGCCGCCATTAAATAGGGGAGGGGGGAGGGACGAGCAGCTGGGAGGTGGGAGCGGGAACCGGCAGGGGCGGGAGGGGCCGCAGGGGCAGCAGTGGCGGAGAGGAAAAAATGGGCAGGAGCATTAGACTAAGCAGGGCACAATTAGCTGGCACAATTACGTCAGACACAGAAAACAAGGCACAATAATACTGGCAATACTGGCACAATCACACTCACAGCAAGCAGTGAAAACCGAAGCAGGAGAACGGGCACAATAGCGGGCCTGGGGCCGCCTCGAACACCTCCTCCTGGAGGTCCTGGGAGTCAACGGTGGCTGCGCAGACGGTGGAGCTGCTGGGGAGAGGGCAGATCTCAGGTCAGAGGTCTTGCTTGTGCTCCCCCACAGCGGCCGCCATTAAGTAGGGGAGGGGCGAGCAGCTGGGAGGTGGGAACCGGCAGGGGGGGAGGGGCCACAGGGGCAGCAGTGGCAGAGAGGAAAAAACAGGCAGGAGCAACAGACTAAGCAGGGCACAATTAGCTGGCACAATTACGTCAAACACGGAAAACAAGGCACAATAATACTGGCAATACTGGCACAATCACACTCACAGCAATCAGTGAAAACCGAAGCAGGAGAACGGGCACAATAGAGGGCCTGGGGCAGCCTCGAACACCTCCTCCTGGAGGTCCTGGGAGTCAGCGGTGGCTGCGCAGACAGTGGAGCTGTCGGGGAGACGGCAGATCTCAGACCAGAGGTCTATGGTGATATAACCTGTGAGGCCATTGGGGATTTCATTTAAGATACAAAGTGTGAGGTCACGTGTTGTGCACTGTGCGAGTTACTCAGCTCACCACCGCTGGTTTCAATGTTTTGCTTGGGAGCAGAGGAGGCAGAGGCAGCCCACCTCCCCCTAAAGAAGCGCGGATGGCAGTAGCAGCCCGTGGTGGGAGTGCTGCCGGGCGGTGACGTGGGGCGGGGAGGGGCAGGGTGGGGAATAGTAAAGTACGGAATACGGCTGAACAGAGGTAAGTAAACATATAAATAAATAAAACGAATTTCGTTGCGCGCGCTGCATCGCCAAATGCGATGCAGCGCTCGCAACGAAATTCGTTTTATTTATTTATATGTTTACTTACCTCTATTCGGCCGTATTCCGTACTTTACTACCCCCCACCCTGCCCCTCCCACGTCACCGTCCGGCAGCACTCCCACCACGGGCCGCTACTGCCGGATGGGATGGCGCAGTATGTAGCCACTCCGCAAACTAGTGCTCCAAAATAATTTGGTGAGCTCTTGTGGAAACCTGTCATCAGGTGCCTGGAGCTCCAAAGATATTTTGATGAGAATATCTCCAAAAATAGCTCTGAGAAGCAGAAGCTCAGGCACCTATCAGCTGCAATGGTCTTGTGTGTGTCTCCAGTACTGGAGGGAAGCATAGGCTTGGCTCAGTTGATGTCTGGACGAGTTCTCACACGTCAACGGTGTTTAAAGACAGAGAAGGTGACAGCTGTAGGGCTGGAATACATTATGAGTAGACCATCTTTAGAATGCCGGGACGTTCTTAGCAATCTTCAATAATATAGATTTCGTGGAAGACTCCTTATGGCCCTCCCAATGAGGAGACTGCTCCTGCCAAGCCCCCGTGTGGAAAATCTGGGTCTTGATCGACTATATGGAAGCTGGAAAAACATTAAGAATATTACCAAATACTGTTTACATCATTTTGGTGTCTTGAAATACATTATGCCATTCCTCTACTTCACTCACAAGATCATGGTTGAAAATGATTTTCTACAATCATTACCTAGATTATTGCAATCTGACTATCTAGGTGTTCTCCAAGTGTCTCAGGTTGCCTCCAGAAAAATACAAAGTACGCTAGTTAAAATCCATTTTCAATCTCAGATAACTGTCCTCAGTTTCCATCTACTTCGCCAATTACATTGGCTTCCACTGAAAAAAAATGCATCCACCGATTTGGCGGACAGGCATTACATATCCTTTTTTGCTTCTTCAGTGTTACTTTTTATTGGTTTTTAAATAAAAACTGAGGTATTAATAATACTACGCCATATGCAGAAATCAGTAAGCATCTTTAAATTTATAAGACATATTTCAAATCTAGACAGACTTGGTAAATACTCGTATGGCACAACATTACAAAAAAAAAACGGGCAATAACAAAAATAAAAGGAAACCCGTTTTTGTTGTATTAGAGAAAGTTAGTCAGTCTCTGCTATTATAAGGGGAATATCACAGAGCATATAGGGTAAGCACGCGCTGCTTAAGCGATTTCTTTGGTATGTAACATGCCAAAAATAAACAACGGTTGCACATCAAAATCTGTCAGGTCAGGGTGATTTGACATCAGATTTTGGAGTGAGTACCAAGTGAAGAGTGCCCTAACTGTAGATGGCCAAGACACTGCACTCCCTCGTGCATTGCAGTTTTTGCATTTAACTATAAACTGTCACCCATTACAGCAGCTCAGAGTTGAAGGCAATGACATTGGGCTTCGAACAAGAGATCTAATTAATTTATGTTACTATTTTGATCTTCAGGAACCCCAGGTCCACAAACTTACAATTGGATTACCCATTCTTAGGTCTGGACCTCAACTCCAATAGGAATGTCTCAGAGTTGCATAATTGGCATCTGACAGTGAGGGTCATCAATCTGTGGTCATTTTCTCATACCATACGATACAATACGACTACCATGGCATGCACTCAAGGCATGTCTGTGAGACACTACAGTACAATTTATATAGGCAGCGAGGAGTGAGATATGTCTAGTGTATGTAGAAAGTTTATACGTTTGAACATGCTGTTTCTTGAAATATCATATACAAGAAAGCTAGCAGCCATTAGTGATCCAATAATTCTGACCCCACATTAGGTTCTCATCTGGCTTTCAGTATTTCAAATTACACCTAACAGTTTCCCTGATGGTCCTATGCAAATGTTTGACTAATTTCCTGTCACCTCCCAGGACAATCAGTGTGGTACTCTATGAATGGTACGCTCAGCTAACTTACATCCTCAATTAGTTTGCCCACCCTAAGCAACAATTCATACACAAGAAATTGCTGTGTTGGGATGCTGGGCAGTATAACTCTCCCATTCACTCCACCCTTGCTTCAGTCCATATTGAGGTACTCTTCTATCTAGCTACTTTCTTGAACTTAACAATGCACCACAACAGCAATTTATGAGAATGAGCCACTCTGACTTCTTAAAGCATCTGTCATACAACACTGTAAGAAATTGGGTTATTTTTTAGCAGAAACCCCACTCAAGCAAAAACCACAATCCTTGTCCAGGTGAACCACAAAAGTCACTAAATTAAACTGTGCTTAACCCTCTGGTAGCTTGGCAAAAAAGGAGTCAGACCTAACTGTGAGGCAGTGTATAAAGGACTTATGCAGCATACAAACAGTAATAAAGCGAAAACACAAAACGAAGAAAAATCCTAAGCCAATTTAGAAATACAGAGTGCATTTTAGTAAACAAAATGATACCAGAATGACAAGAATCTAATCAGTAGAACAGGAGGCATTGGATTTTAATGTTTTCTAGTGAAAATAGCACCAAGAAACTGAAAGCACTCCTCACGGTAATCTGGTCACACTAGACCGGGTAAAAGTCATACGTTCAGGTCGACTGCAATGGAACGCAGGTCAAGCACAGGGACCAGCTTAGTCCCACTGAAGAGTTACCTTCTCAAGTCTGGTCTCAATTGTTCTGTTTGCATTGGATGAGGTGGCTTTCGGTGCAAAGAGCAGGATGAGCTTTGTGTATGGTCGTAGCTGTGGCACCTAGAGCCGATTGTTACTGGAGCTTCACGTTGGAGGTCACAGTGGACAATCAATGTTAACGCGAAGGACAGGTTTCACTGGAGCTTTGCAATGGTGATCGTCACAGGCGGCAGGCTTTTTAGCGCGAATGTGCTCTTTCGCGAAGAGCCCAAACTTCAGGATTTTCACCCTTTTCTTGTGGAGGAGCTTTCACTGATGCCAACCAAGGGAACACTTTTTGGGAGCAGCATTCATTCCATCAGGATTCAGGAAGGCTGATTTTCAGCTGACCAGCTGGTTAGCTGAGCAGTTGCAGGGATTTCTCTGAAAGTTTGTTGTTTCTCTGTAGCATACACAGGATGTCAGCCAACTCACCCTTGGAGTCATTCTGAGTAGCCTGAGATCTAGGTAAGCAGGTCCAAACTTCCTTCACCACACTGCAAGGCAGTCCTTCAAGCAGCATAGCAGTCCTCTGGTAGCAGGGCAGTCCTTCTTCTGAATCTTCCAACAAGTCGAGGAGTGTTCTGATGAGTGGCTCTGTAGGTCCAATCTTTATACCTGGTGCCAGTCTTTGTGTGGGGAATTCCCTGACCTACTCCAAACAGTGGTTCTTTAAAGCTCTTTCCCTTTCCCTGGTTAAGGCTCCAAGGGGGTCAAAAGGCAGGACAGGCTGGGGGTCAGGTTCCTTTGTGTGAGGGGTAGGCAAAACCCTTTGAAGTGGAAATGGGGCTGGGCACAGCCCCTCCCCAGTCATTCTGCCAGGGTGTCTCATCCAGAATACACCTAAGCCCCTTTTGTCTCACTGTCTAAAAGCAATACACCAATCCCCACAGCAGAGCAATTCACAATCATGTGACCCAAGACACTGCCAAAAGCACAGTTGGTTGGGATAAGAAAATGGTAACTTTCTAAATGTAGTATTTTCAAAATTTGTATTTGAAATCCGACATAACCGTAAAGAGGATTTCCAATTGCAATCCATTTGAGTGTAAACAGCATATCTCTATCTGCTCTCAGTCTAAATTTAGCACTTATTAAAAGTAATAAGGTAATCCAGTGCTTTACAACAATGAAAAACAACTTTAGGAATTTTTCACTGCTAAGACATATAAAACTTAAGTACACATATCCTACATTTTAAATACAATGCACCTTGCACTATGAGCCTTTAGGGCTTAACTTTGGGGTTTTATAATATATTAAAAATGAAGGTTTAGGCCTGGTAAAAATATGTATTTTTCCAGGTTGAAATGGCAGTTTAAAACTAGACTACAGGTTGCAGTGGCAAGCCTGAGACATGTTTTAAAGTGCTACTTAATGGGTACACAATGTTTGCTTCAGGCCGAATAGTAGAATTTAAATTACAAGTTCTGGGTATCAGTAGTACGTTTTACGATGGACTTACAAGCACATATATTGTGCTAATTAGGTGTAGGGCAGATTTACCATGTTTTAGGGAGAGAGCACAAACACGTTAGCCCTGGTTAGCAAGAAAAGAGTGCAGAGAGTCCTAAAGCCAACAAAAACCAATTCAGCAATAGGAGGAGCAAAGTTTGGGTGTGACCATGCAGAGGACCAGGTCCAACAAACATGCATCAGGTTGCCACAATAGGAGGTCGGGATGATATCCACAAACATAGCTTCAGCAAATATCTGTGTGCCAGATGTATGAAGAAACAACAAGTGCCTTTACCACCCAGGCCTAAACCACCCAGTTTTTACACACTAACGCATATACATAGGGCATTATTAAAAGTGTCATTAGCACGCATACCATTATCACTGAGCACTTTAGCACGAATATATGACATTACAATGCACACAATTACAACGCATGCTTTTACTTCGCAGTGTTTACATCGCAACTACCATTACATCGCAAGTTTTTACAACGCATGCAATTACAACACATGTACATAGAGATACATTGAAACTACCATTACAACGCAGACTAGAACAATGCATGTTTTTACTACGCAAAATGGCTAGTAATTTTAAATATTATACCCCTTTTTTTCTTTTGTCACCCACCCTCTGGGTCGAGACGCTAGGGAAACAGGGGTTTTGGGTGGGAGAGTGTATTAATACCCGGGTATTACATGTAATGCCCAGGTAATAATTTAAATACTCGAGCAATAGTTTTAAAACAAGAATAATACATATTATTTTTTTTTAAAGTAAAAAGAGTTAACCCAAAATGAAAATACACATTGATGAAGACATGACATACAAGGCATTGACGGCATACAAAGCAAAAGAAAAAATGTGTCCTACCACTATTTGTACAACATCAGGCAAGCCATCTTGTACACAAAATGGATGCCATTCTAAGACAAAACATAAAAACCAAACCTTCACACAAAATTCAAAAAATACCATCAGTCAGCTTGTGAATCATGCTGAAAAATCGTTTAAGAACCATATTTGCGTTAAACTTTTTGTTTACCCATTCTAAACGTATAAATGAAGCCGACCACCATTTTGTCCTCAGTGTTACTCAGACTTTCCTGACAACCACACGCATCTGGAGTAGGAGGAGAAAACTGCCACTTTCTACCTCAAAACACTGCCATCTATTGACTAAAGTAAGTGTACTTCAAACATGAAGCACAAATAGTTAGGAAATATTAAAATGCTAAAAGTGAAATTACATTTTTATTATTAATTTATTCACAGATTTAGGAAAATCATCCAGCGATATTTTCCACCAAACAAAAAAAAAAGTAAGTGTATATTTCAAATAAGAAATGGTTGTTAATTATATGGGGAACCAAATAAAAGTCTAATTAATTTTTTTAATTTTACTTAATCAATTTTAAATATAGAATATTTATTAAAAAATTAAAATCCAAGAAAACATAAAGAGGCAGCTGGTCACTGGTGGGGGCAAAATTACTATTCTAACACCACACAGTGCTTGCCTCAGAGAAGGTGCTGGTCAGTGGTGGGGGGCAAAATTACTATTCTAACACCACAGGGTGCTTGCCTCGGGGAAGGTGCTTGTCAGTGGTGGGGGGCAAAATTACTATTCTAGCACCACAGGGTGCTTGCCTCGGGGAAGGTGCTTGTCAGTGGTGGGGGCAAAATTACTATTCTAACAACACAGGTTGCTTGCCTCGAGGAAGGTGCTGGTCAGTGGTGGGGGCAAAATTATTATTCTAACACCACAGGGTGCTTGCCTCGGGGAAGGTGCTGGTCAGTGGTGGGGGGCAAAATAACTATTCAAACACGACAGGGTGCTTGCCTCGGGGAAGGTGCTGGTCAGTGGTGAGGGGCAAAATTACTATTCTAACACCACAGGGTGCATGCCTCAGCGAAGGTGCTGGTCAGTGGTGGGGGGGCAAAATTACTATTCTAGCAAAACAGGGTGCTTGCCTCAGAGAAGGTGCTGGTCAGTGGTGGGGGGCAAGATTACTATTCTAGCACCACAGGGTGCTTGCCTCAGGGAAGGTGCTGGTCAGTGGCGGGGGGCAAAATTACTATTCTAACACCACAGGGTGCTTGCCTCAGGGAAGGTGCTGGTCAGTGGTGGGGGGCAAAAAAACTATTCTAACACCACAGGGTGCTTGCCTCAGGGAAGGTGCTGGTCAGGTACACTATGGAATGCAAACAATTTAAATGAAACACATGAAGTACTTTTTTTTTTTTACACTGGTTAATTCATTTAACATTGAAAAACATTGGATTGAAAACCATCCACAGGACAAGAAACCATCTTCCAAACAGAGGTTAAAAAAAACGAATGCCAATCACAGGTATAATTGTTCCAAATCCCTAAGTTGAAACCAAAACAAAGCAAAACATTTCTTCTAACCAAGCAGGAACTGAAACAAACAACAATCTGTAACTGAAATCCAATTTTAATTTGTCAATCTGAAGCAAAAGTGATAATGTTTAAAACATCTTTTTAAAAATCCATTTTACATTTCAGACCAACGAAAACTCACACCAAAGAAAAAGAATTAAAACACCTGAATCAGTTTGAAGGAAACAATCAAAATCTGCAAAAGAACAGACAAGCAAACCAAGTAAGTTTACTAAGGTGAGGCAAACTACATTTGCAATTAAAAATGCATATTTCTCTTTTCAAAGGACCCAACTACAAACCATAGCAAACAATCAAACCAACGAAAAGTAAAAAACATGACAAAATGTAATCAGCATGTCCTTAGTGCACTCAATAGGCAACTTAAAAATTAATAACCAGTTTTTCTACAGGTTGTAAACAAAAACAATGCCAAACTAGATAAGCTACATACGTATAAAAATAACAAGAATTTTATTTGCCGGCTAAACATTCTTTTAAAAAGCAATAACTCAAAAACTCTTTTTCAAACTTCTTTTACAGAAAACACCATAATGACATCAAGAAGACAAGCCAGCTATCTTATGTCCCAAAGAGGAAATCGTCTCCTAAAATATGGTGGCTATCTTTATTGTAAGGAGAGACTAACTTAGCCCAGGAGTCATTGGAGGTGTGTGCAATATTACTCATCCCATTGCACAGGCAGAGCGGTTACTCTTGGAGATAGTGTTGAAAGAACCACAGAGCATAACCACTCTGCATCTGCAATGGAGACTGAGGTGAGAGAAAACATTAATCAAATGAAAGACCTTGCATGCACCTCCAATGAACACTGTGGCTCAGTTTTCTGGGAGGTATCCCAAAATATTCCTATGCATGTAGCTATTTCTATGCCCACAATCCCAAACTTAAGAAGAATTATTCAAAGGAAAAAACAGGCAAGTAACCCACAATGTGTAACACCCCAAACATTCTCTGATATTACCATTCCTCCTGAACTATCTGTCATTGTTACTAACGAAACCTTTCTATTGCACGACAACAAAAACCCTCGAAAGAGAATACTAATGTTTAGCACACCCCGTAACTTTTTAAAATTGGAGAGTAGTGATATTTGGATGATGGATGGGACGTTTAAATCCACACCCCATCCCTTCTCCCTAATATACACTATTCATGCCTACATTAATAACACTGTAGTTCCCTTAGTATACTGTTTACTCCCTGATAAACAATCCTCAACGTACACTGAACTTTTATCAGTGGTAAAATCTAAAACTGAAAACAAAAGTCCTGGAAAAGACTAACACCATTACTAAAACCTACCTGGAAACCCAAATTCAAGAATGTTTTTTTCACTTTTCACAGGCAAATTGGCGAAAAATTCAAAACACATTCTTATTTGAGGATTACATATCAGACAGTAAATTGAAATTTAAAAAACTAACAGCATTGTGCTTTGTTCCCCATGACAGTGTGGATGAATACTACACGTCAATTACTGAATCAGAGTATTTTACAGCAAATGAAGAAAAATTGGGCACCCTACTAAATTACTTCGAGGACACATGGATTGGTCATCTAAGCAGGTCGGGTCGCAGAAGGAATACAAGGTTTCCTGTCAAGCGGTGGAACTGTTACACGACCTGCTTAGAGGGAGGAGCAAAGACCAATAATGCCATAGAGGGATGGCACAACTCCTTAAATAAATCGATTGGCAAACCTCACCCTAAATTTTATCATTTTTTGGAAATTTTGAGGAAGGAGCAAAGTTTCCAAGAAATGAGAATAGCGCAATCATTGACTGGTAGTCTGAACCCACGAATTACAAAAAAAACTAAGGAAATGTCCGAGAGACTATTGGGGCAAATTCAACAGTTTACGTTGATGGTGGCTTCAGACTACCAAGACTACCAAGACAATATTGCTCACATACTACATTTCTAAATATGACTAACACCTATTCTATCTTACTTGCCTGTTTTGCGTTTTTTTAAATAAACTGTAATTGGATTTCATTTTAAAAACATTTTTTATTCAAAGATTAGAAAAACGGGCTCCTACCTTCAGTCATCTTCTTTCTTCGACTGTTGTTCCTCTCTAAAAATGCACTTTCCTGCAAGAGTCTACAGCTCCCCAAATGTCCAAAGTGTGTAACCATATTCCACAATTCGATTCTAAGACCGCGTTTAAGTTTTAAAAAAAGACACAGATTGACAAAGCCTTTTGTATTTGCTGCAAAGTAATCTGTGTTCCCTTAAAAAAACACCCCCCCCCAAAAAAAATGAAAATTTGAAAAGAACTGGCAAAAGACTCAACAAGAATCCAGCATAGCAATCCTCTTTCGATTTTTTTTCCATGCAAGATGTCTCCGATATCCAAAAATGATAAGATGGATCAAAATCAATCGTTTTACAAAAAAAAAGATTTTCCAAAATACTTCAAAATGTCTAAAAAGTTTTGTATTGGCGAACAATCCCATCGGCGTAGTCCAAAAATCCACGTGGTTGAAGATCCATGAAAACGCATCTCTTTTAAAAAAAGTTGCGACAAAATAATTTTTTCCAAAAAAAACACATTACTACTAGAACACTTTTGTTTAAAAAAGGAAATTCTTCCCAATACAGAGTTCTTTTTTTTTTTAAACCAACACAATAAAATTCACAATTGAAAACCCCTTCATGAGCGTACCACTGCTACATGCATAGGAATCAAATTTGTGTTAAAAACATTCAAAAAACACAACTACATCCATCCATCTAACTACCTCCCTCTACTCTCCTCTCAATAAAGTACGCCTGCCACAATGTCTAATAAAAAAGTAAATGTTCACTTACCTGACCGCAGCTCTTCCTTGCATTTGATCTTCACTGCGACTTCCATCATCTGTAGAAACTTACGCTCAACCGTGTACGTCATCTGAAAAAGTAAAAATGAAAAAAGGACAATATCACCCATTGAATACAATTGAAAATCGTGGGAAAACTGTTTTAAAAATGTTTAAAAAATGTAAATGTACATTTCTTTTTTCAAAATAAATTATTTAACAAATATATGTATGTGTATGTGCAATAAAAAAATTGGAGTGTTAATTTTGTATTTTTCCAAATAAAAGATTATTAAAAATACATTATTTAATGTGTTCAGTTTATTGTCTTTTATTTTTAAAAGCAGTAAAAGTTATAGAATTAATACCTGGGTATTTAAAAAAAATAACCAAGTATTAACACACTTCCACATCCTAAAGCCCTAATTTCCTGGCATACCATATCCCATAATAATTTTTGTTATAAAAATAAAAAAAGATATCATTTTTTTAAATAATCTCTACCTTAAATTTAAACTACTTAAACAAAAAATTTAATTTTTTAAAAAAAGCAGATAAAAATAAATCACTTACCTTAAAAATGTACATGCGTTGTAATGGCATACGTAGTAATGTCAAGCATTGTAATGGCACTAACGATGTAATGCCTGCATTGTAAAGGCATTACGATGTAATGCCTACGTTGTTAGGGATGTTTCCCCTTTAGCACACATACCGTTACAACTCGGCATTACAGCAAATACAAAAAATTACTTTAAATCACAAAATATAAAAAAATGAAAAGAATTCTAAAAATAACAACAACAAATATGCAAACAAATATCTTCCAAAACACATTCTAAAAATAAACAAAACAACTAATATCGGAAAAACGCTTTCCCAAATACAAAGTTTGCAACGTAGTGCTACCTTTTTAACCCCTACTTTTAACTTTCCCAAATAAAAATGGTTCTCATTTTAAACAGGAAGTGACCTAAAAAAATGTTTATGAACAAAATAATAATAAACAGCAGATACACAATAAAACTCAGTGAAAAATGGACATTCCAACACATATCTGTTTAAATTTTCATCTACCGCACCAAACACGTATAAAAAGGTGTCATGTAGTTCTTATAAATCTATATAAGATCTGCGCGTTTTGACAACATATACTGCGGGCCTGGTGTCTGAATTAATTCCAGATACCCCCACCGGGTATGTTGGCCTGTATGCCAGCTAGCTCATAGTGCCACTAGAAAACTCCTCTTATCAAGGAGAGAATAGTTCTTGGCAACTATCGAACATGACAACCCTGATCCCTCAGAATCGTGTAAACAGTGCAATACTTTTCGCTCAGTCACTTGTGCTCACTTAGTCTCAGAGATATACTCAGAACAAATGGTAAATCTCTATCATTTTGCTATAATCATGAATACAGAGAAGTATATAAAATACACGACAATAAAATGCATACTCCTACGATATAATCCTAACTAGATGTACCTAAGTGTACCTAGCATGTGTGTAGGTGTTAAAGCCAAAAATCCCTCTAGGATAAAGTCAGCCCCATTACCTGAAGTGAGAGACTGTGGGGCCCCGTCTTGGTCTCGAGTTGGACACCCCGCAAGGGATGTTCAGACCACTGCGAGCTGGAGTGTCTGCATGCAGGAAACTCAGCGTCTCGCATCAGTGTATCGGCATGGAAGTCATGATCTCCTCTGTCTATCTTAGCAAGATGTGATGTTTATATACCCGAAGGTATCCCCAGGGGTTCTAACTTGCTGTGCCACTGTCGGACTTAGGATGACGTCGGGAATGGACCTTGTACATAGTTATTATGCAGGAGATGATGGTCCTGCTGAATTTCCGAGAATCCTGAATCCTCATGCATAATGTATGAGGCTATTGTTCAGGGAAAACCCCACGTTCTATAAGGAGTACTGTAACAAGGTGAAGGATCAGAACTAGCAGCCGTTATGTATGTAATGTAGGGACGAATATAGGTGAAAGGTTGTGATGTTACCTGGGCCTATATTGGGGTACCTATATGGAATATAACACCCACTCCTCAGCCGACTGGACGAAATATTCTAATACTAACGTATTACCCGTCTAGGTACCGGTACGCAAACATACGTAAAAATAATAGTTCCAATAAAAAATATTAAAACACTGTAAAAAAGGTGCTAAAAACGGAAATTTTCACTCAAGCAACAGCTCTAATGTGTCCGTATATACAGTTCAAACTACTACAAGCATTAGAAAGCCATGCAGGTCATACAAAATGTCAATTTGTTTTGGAACTCCAACATGAGTATGTTTTTAAAAAAGCCGAATTTTTTCCCAGCACACGACGGGCCAAATGTTTATGTGTGCTGGCTGGTAGACGCAACATCGCTGTTGCCTGCCTTCGCAGACGACGATCCCTGTAACACCTCGCAGATTACATCAATTGAGCACAGATGATCTTTCGCGCTGCCTGCAGCCGATGCTGGGGCAGCCTGTGCACTATCCAAAGCCTGGGTGTTTGTGGAGGTTATATTTTGATAACAAAAATTATTATGGGATATGGTATGCCAGGAAATTAGGGCTTTAGGATGTGGAAGTATGTTAATACTTGGTTATTTTTTTTAAATACCCAGGTATTAATTCTGTAACTTTTAATGCTTTTCTTTAAAAAAAAATTAACATATAATTATTAATATCTTACAAGTATTTTGACACCTTTTCTCTGGCACGGGATGCCAGGGAAATCGGGGGTTTGGGTGGGGAAGCGTTTTAATACTTAGCTATTTTTTAAATACCCAAGTCCATACCAACAGGAGCAGAAATATCCTGTGGTGGCTCCAAGAATGCCGCCATCAACATAGGAATACGCTGGGGACACTGCAAAACATGGGCCGTTATCGGTTCCAGAAATGCATCAACGTCCGGTTGCTCAACTAATGGAAGTGTCAGACACAGATCTAACACGCATTCCTCTCCGTAGAACAGGCATCGGAGAACAGGTAAGATGCAGTCCATCCAGACTGGTCTAAATGACAGGAACCAAGAAGCACTGAGTTCTCGTAGGCGAGGTGTGCCCAGATGTTGTACCATGCGATCACAGTATTTGCACTCCAGGAGTGCCTTTTCCATCTCCTTGGTGACTGGGATGTCCATTGCGTAGCAGAAAAATTACAATCAGGATCCCTGCTATTAGAAACAGGATCAGCGGAAGTCCTCCAAAAATGCTTCCGAATACGGAGTGTATAAAGTTCGTTATAACTCCGAGGACCGTCTGAAAGGTGCTTAATAGTCCCGAACCTATGGTCTTAAATAGGTGGACTATACCCGTTGTATCAGACATGTTAAATATACGATTTACCATTTCTGCTAAATGGAAGGGGCAATTTGTTCATATTAGTGCCTGTATCTCGGCCGAGGACCTTGCGATCTGGAGTTTTAGTCTTAAGTTAAACTTAAGACAAACCTAAGTTTAACTGAGACAAAATCCTAGTCGTAAAGTTAGGATTTTGTCTCAGTTAAACTTAAGTTTGTCTTAAGTTTAACTTAAGACCAAAACTTAAGATTGACTGAGACAAAATCCTAACGTTAGTACTCCTAAATGCCTTCTGTGAATACCGAAAGTCATAAAGTTAGGATTTTGTCTCAGGTTACTTTTGTGAATCGGGCCCACAGTGTTAAAATCTGATGTGTCTTCCAACATTTCATTGCTAGAAAATGCGGCAGATTGTTCCAAATCAGACAACATATTATTCACAGTTTCAAAATTCCAATCGTCTGAGAATGTACTGGAGGTAATGATATCATTTAAGGAAATTTTAAATAAATGTGGTACTTTTAAAAAAAGTTCTGTCGGGCCAAATATATCATAATCAACCTTGTTCCATACTATACCATCAGGTATAGGAACTGCTGTAATGTTCACTGATGACAAGTCTCTTTGTTCACGATTTGATGAAACATGAGGTTTCAGGACCAAGTTCACTTTTGACGCTGCAGACCTTTGACGTAGATAAGTTCCATTAATAATTAAGTAGAAAGTGGTCACTAAGCCTACCCAGAATAGAAAGAAAAGTATCCCGGTGAGAATCCAAAGTTCTATCCAAGGTGACACCATGTAAGTCTTTTTAAGAAAGATGAAGAAATCTTTGATTTATTTTTTATGATTTTTTGGGGCTGGCATCGTTTCAGGTTCACTTGGATCCAATGAAACGGTATCAAAGTCGATGAAATAGCCAGATGCAGTTCGATCTATTTTTGGTAGCTCAGCAGATTTTGTTGAACTTGTAGAATGCTCTTGTTGAGGCATGTTATGTAGACATCAGTGTTAGGTCAAATTGAAAGTTGCCTTTCATTTTGATTTTCCGTTGCAAGAGGAACGAGTTCCATTACATTGTTGTTTAGAGGAAAACATGGCGGCCTGTGAGTAGCGGGTTGCGGGAGAGTCCCCAGAGCGTCCGTGGTTTGGACATGAATATCGAGGAGTGAAAGAGCCCACTTTCTTTTGATCTAGCAGTTCTTACAGCCGAGAAGCTTGTGAGCTTGGTAGTTTACTTGTCACGTACCTTCTTTGGCCGGTATATGTTCGCGGCGCGGTGAGAAGCAGTCTTGAGGGGTCCGGAGCGGTCAATCGGCAAGACGGCGACGGAGCGAGTGTGGGATAGAGCGGCCCCGGAGCTCCGCAGAGGAAGGGGCGCAGCAGCAAGAATTCCCTTCCGGGGGAAAGGAGGACGTGGAGGCTGCAGTACTGAAGCGACCACCGGGAGGTTTTCCCGAGCGGTAGAGCAGTTAGACGGGAGCGAGTTTCCAACAGATGGCGGCCAGAGTCGTGTCTTCTGTTCGAGGGGAAAGAAAGGAGTGCTTTCTCAGGCTGATTACACCGGCTTTGATACTGAAAAAGGTAGGAGGAAGTTGGTGTGTGAGACTGCGCCTGTAGAGAGGGTTTCGAGGTATGCGCTCCGGAGTCTGGGAAAGGGGAAAATTGGTTGGCACTGGATCCTTTAACCTGGGAGTTTGTGGTGAAAGGAGAAAAGAGGGAGAAGGAGGAGAAAGAGGAGCGTGATACCCTTGTTGAAACTTCCCATACTACAGTCAAGAAATTGACACCTTCCGAACCTAAGATCAAACATAAAAAGACATTATTAAAGAAACGCACACCAGAGTTTAAAAGTAAAAATCACCCCATCCCTTAAAACTTACTTTAAAGTCCCACCTAAAACGCTAATTTTGGGGGAAAGCAGGATGGCAGGTATAAATAGTTGCCAGGAAAAAGGTGCTAGGTTACAGACAGCAACCTTGGAGGGTCATCCAGAAGGTTTGGGTGAGGTGGATTGGGGGGAAGAAATGTCTCTGAACAGATATCAAATTTTAAATACAATTACCCCCGATCTGGATTTTGACACAGGTAAACAACAAACCTCTGAAAAATTAAAAATCCCAGGCCCCAATTCTAAAGACCCTAAACAGAGCTTAAAGCACCCCGAGAAGGAGGATGTATCTGTCGGAACACTCTTAGTAGCTTTATCAGCCGAAATTAAAAATAGATTTGAGATCTCAGAGTCAAATCAGTCAGAAATAAAAAAGGCTTGTGAAATTATGGAGAGAAAGATAGATGACCTTAGTAGCAGAACAACAACGCTGGAGGGGAGGTCAAAGAGCTCCGGGACATTGTTCAGGCAAACAGCGCCGAAATAGACAAACTAAAAACCGTGGAATGAGAGCACCAAGATAGAGTTGAAAGACTGGAAAACTTCCAAAGACTGAATAATTTGAAAATCTTGAAAGTTCCGGAAGGTAGAGAAGGTGACAATATTAAAGCGTACGTGGTCAATTTGATCAAGAACAAGTTACAGATGGAGGAGTCAGAAGAAGAGATAGCAAAAGACCTACAGCATGTACATAGAGACCCTTTCAGACTCAATACCAACAGGTCCAAACCCAGAAAATTTTTATTAAATTTCTTAACATATTCATTGAAAGAGAAAATTCTGTCGAAAGCATTGGGGATGAAATCAATTGAGGTTTATAGTGTCAGATATGAGATTAGGTCAGATGTTTCTGTCACCACCTCTAACAGGCAATGGGAGCTCGGGCAAAGGATCAATACATTGAAGAGATTGGGTGCTTCAGTACAGCTGAGATTTCCAGCAATTTTGAAGGTGATGTTAAATAACAAGATGCACATCTTCCATTCTGGTGATAAGGTGGATGACTTTATCAAAAGCCTACAACCTGGGGCCTAGTCTCTTTCTTTTAATAAGAGAGAGGACTTATCATTCCGACTTCCGTAATTATTTTTGTAATATTACCATACTGCCAATGATTGGGCATGAAAGAATTATTCCAAATTCAGGGAGATAAAATAAACTCAACAAAGTGCTATTGGCAAATTCACTCATGCACAACTTTATAATTAGTTTTTACACCTTCGTTCTGGGGGACACCCATATGGCCTTGGGCCATGAAGAGTTAGGGAAGGGTTTTCCATGGGAGGGGGAAATGGGGGAGCACGGGGTGGGGAGCAGTGGGAGAAAAAACAAAAAAAAGATCCTCTACAGCCTCTAAAGTTTTCTTAATGCATACTTGGTGCTCGTTTTTAGCCTTTAGGAGAGATGGGTGAGAAAAGAGAAAATATAATAAAAATACTCTTGTGGAATGTCAACGGCCTTAGGGTACGGGGAAGACTGGCAAAAATATTACAATATCTGAAAGATTGTCCGGCCCAGATTATTATTCTGCAGGAGACACACTTGACAGATAAGGAGGGTCTGGAGCTCTTTAAGGCTAAAAAGTGGATTTCCCAAGTAGTTTGCACATCTCAATCGGCCGTTACAAAGGGGGTGGTGATTTTAGTGAAGAGAGGGGCACAAATCAGTTTGGGGGCCCAGGTTTCAGACAAAGCTGGAAGATGGCTAGTTGTTAAAGTGAAGATTCTGGGTCATGGTTTTACTCTTGTGGGATATTATGGCCCAAATCAAGATGATGTCTCTTCCTTAGGCGAACTGTTGGCGGAATTAGTAAACTCATCTGATCCCATTATCATGGCAGGAGATTTTAACGCTGTCCTTGATCATACCCTAGATAGAACCTCACACAGTAGAGCACTTGTTAATCCAAGAATGTCAGCACTTATTAAGCAAATGATGGCCCAGTTGGGGTTGTGTGATATATGGAAGCGGAAAACAGGGCCACAAAAAGGTTTCACATTCTATAATCAAAAATATAAACATCAGTCGAGGATTGATTATTTCCTCATTGACAGCAACCTGGCAGATTGGGTTCAGCGGGTTGAACATGTGGGAGTTCATCTGTCGGATCATTCGGCAGTGATTTTATATATGAAGATCCATGAAGGGGCCATTCAATCTAGATGGACCCTGGATCGCACGATTCTGCAGGAAGATGGAGTCATAGAAGCACTGAGTAGAGAGACAGAAGAGTTTTTTTAATTTAACTGGGGTTCGACTGCGTCTGGAACGATTTGGGATGCTTATAAAGCCTTTCTAAGGGGAAGATTAGGGGCACTGACTGCAAAAAAAAGACAGAGTTACTATAAAGAGGTGTCTGCAGTAGAGGAGCTGGTTTGCTCTTTAGAAAAAGATTTGATCGACCCTAGGGTAGATGAAGAAGCCCGGGCAAGGCTGATACAGGAAATATTGGAAGCAAAATCTAACTTGGCAACAATTTTACATGAAAGGGTTAGGAAAAAGTGGGAGGTCAGCCGTTTGGCTCATTTTGAATACAGTGAGGGATGTAGTAAGTTGTTGGCTTGGAAGGTTAAAAGGGAGCAGGTGAGAAATAGGATAGACCAGGTTAAATGCGAACACACAGGAGCCTTAATCAGTGACAGCAAGGATATCGAGCATGCTTTCCACAGCTATTACAGTAGAGTCTACCAAGAAGATTTAAAACCCACTCAAGATGACGTGGAAGCATGGCTGGGGCAAGGCTGCAAAAACCCCCTTACAACAGACAAGAGTAGACAGTTGAACGGGGAGATTAGGGAGAAGGAAGTAGACCTCGTATTAAGACAGGGCAAGAGGGGTAAGGCTCCCGGACCTGATGGCTTGCCCCACGAAGTGTACAAAGCATTGGCTAATGTACTAAACCCTATTTTTGTTAAAATCTTTAATGAACTATATATAGAAGGGGCAGAAATGCCGGCCTCGTGGAATAATGCTACCATCTCCCTAATTTTAAAGCCAGGCAAGTGCCCTAGAAACTGTGACTCATATCGGCCAATATCGTTGCTAAATTGCGATTATAAGATCTTTGCAAAGATATTGGCTGATAGGTTAAATGGTTCTATGGCGGAGTTGGTCCATACAGACCAAAAAGGGTTTATACGCGGTAGGTCTCTGAAAGAGCTGACTTATTTATTGATAGGCTCGATAGACCTGGCGACTGCTTACGAGCTCCCACTTGCGGTGATAGCACTGGATTCCACCAAAGCTTTTGACCGGGTCAATAGGGTCTACTTACAAGGCGTGGCAAAGTCTTTAAATCTGGGGTTACATTTTTGCAGAACACTAGCGGGTTTCTACAAGGCACCAAAAGCTAGAGTCCTGATTAACGGCTCTCTGACTGATCCTGTTTCTATTAGTAGGGGAACGAGACAGGGCTGCCCCTTATCGCCGCTTTTATTTAATCTATATATAGAGCCCTTAGCTAGGAAAATTAGGGAGGATCCAGGCACTATACCTTTTCAATATGAGGGCTGGAGCAAGAAACAGGGTCTATACGCCGACGACATCCTCATTTATACAACCGACTTACAAAATACTTTGAGTCGTATTACAACCCTGACGGCAGATTTTGGGAAAATCTCGGGTTATAAAATTAACAGAAGCAAGATGGAGGTTATGTCTTGGAACCTGGGAGTAGGAGAAGCCGCTAGTAGAGGGATAATGAGATACCTGGGAGTTATGATACCACAGGACATTACTAAAATAACCAAAGTAAACTTTGAGAAGGTTAAAAAAGATGTCACTGGGCTCCTAAAAATTTGGGCGCATCTTCAGCTCACCTTGTTAGGTCGTGTAAATTTAGTAAAAATGATGATCCTCCCGAAATTAACTTTTTTTTTCGACACGATTCCCCTTCCCTTTGAAAAGGAATGGCTTAAAAAGTTGCAGGGCCAAATCAGTAGTTTTATTTGGTCAAGTAAAGGACCCAGAATAGCTTGGAAGAAATTGAGAAGGAGGGTGGAGAAATGAGGTCTAGCACTACCGGACCTGTTATTTTATTCATGGGCTTTTTTATTAAAGAATGGGAAAATGCTGTTGAATATATCCACACTATCTGAGATTGGGAGATTATTGGGAGTAATGTCAAGGCAAGAGTCAGGGGGTAATTTTGGCTTCATGTTTAAATATGCAGACCCCAAGTACTTCAAAAAAGTCAGGTTAAAGATCTTGAGGGGCTGGCTGAGACATGGTATAGGGTTAAAAAAGTTGTAAAAATACCATATTATAGCCTAATGGCTCCTATTTGGGATTCACCTGGCTCACCGGAGTGGACAAAAGATCTACTGGCACGACCGCTGAAAGAGGCAGGTATAACAAGCTGGGACCATATAATTCATGACGGTCACTTGATGACTTGGGAAACATGTAAACAACTTTCGGATCATAAAGTGTCTAGATTCAAATACCTGCAATTGCAGAGTTGGTTTCAAGATCCAGGCACGATAATAGGAAAATCAAATGAAGTTGAAGATAGACTTTTGCAAGAGACAGTACTCAAGAAGGAGATTGCAACAATTTATTGGCTGATGGTGGAACTGGAAGATGGTGCCTTCACTTTGCCAACGGAATTGTGGGGAAGATGCTTGCCGGAGTCATCGCTGGAACATCAATGGCAAGTATCTATGTCTATGTTGTTTAAAATAGTTAAACCTGCACACCTAAGAAGAAACCATCTTTTCTCCATCCACAGAGCCTATTGGACTCCTCAGAGGTTGTCAAAGTTTGGGAGAGGAGGGGACGTAGCTTGCCCTAAATGTGGCAGTATGAAAGAGGATGATATACAAATGTTTGTGGATTGCCCAGAGATCCAGCCATTCTGGAACGATGTGAGTAGGGCCTTGTCTAGTATGTTGAAGATCGACATTAAGGTAAGCGTCTTGCTTGTCATCTTTGGATGTGTGGATCCCTCAGCAAAAATTACAAAAAACCAGGCAAGGCATATCTTTTACTCTATACTGCTGGCACGTAGAGAAATCTGTAAACAGTGGGTAGCTGTGGCCCCTCCCAGGTTTGATGATTGGGTTCGTTCGGTCAAATATGTTGCTAGATTGGATATGAAGGGTTTTAAAAAGCACGAATTTTGGCTTCCCATTTTGAACTGGTGTGAACAACAGATTAATGAAGTCCAATGATTATGCCTTCTCTGCCTCGTTTGGCTAGCTAGTCTCCTTTCTCCCTCACGCTCCTCTCAATAAGGTGGGGAGTGGAGCGATAGTAAGGGATTTTGAAGAAGACTGAGTTTCAAATAAACAAGGGCGGTAAAGGCAGAAACCCTTTGTCTCTCTTCTTTCCCTGCTTCCAGCACATAAGGGTATGGTACTCCATTCAAAGGTGCAAATGGAATGGTGTTTTTAGAGGCAAATGAGGATAAAGAATAAAAAAAATAGATTACATTGATGTTTATTCCAGTGCTTTTCAAGGGCGCATCTTCTAACGGGATGAGCCTTTCCGATTGAACTTCCTGTATAGTAGCGAGAGGAGGACGTCGGCTACTCAGGAGCTCACGAGGCCTACTCTTCAGTATCGGCCACATAATGTGGTTTTATTAGATCAATGGAGACAAAACCTTTCTCCCTTTTTCCAGCAAGAGGCAGCAGAAGTACAGTTCTTGTTCCTTCAACTGCCAGGACAGGTACAGGCTTTCTGTAAGATGGTCCAAATTCCCTTTTGTCCATTATATTTTCTCTGACCAGATCCCCTACTTTAGGAATCCAGACAGGTCTTGCTGTGACTGACTTGACTTCCCCAGTGGCAAACCTTTTCACCTAGACATTGCTCTGTAGAGCCCTTGATTAATTCAGATCCTGTAAAACAGCCAAACGTTTATTGATGTCAAAAGGATTTTCATCCGCCACTGTGCCTTCACAATCCAGGTCAGGTACCCACATTCTCGTCCCAAAAAGGACCTCATAAGGAGTGACCCCCCCCAGAGAGCTTCTTGGCATATTATTTAAGGCCCTCTGGACCCCATATAGGTGATTGACCCAACTACCACCCACGCCTAATACCCTGGCTGTTAATGATTGCTTTAAGTCCGGGTTCTTCCTTTCCACAACCGAATTTCCCTCAGGATGGTATGGAGAGGAGTACCGCAGTGCTACACCCAAACCTCCCATGGTCGCCTTGAGATAAACGAGGGGCCACGGTCAGAATGTAATGTGCCAACTGCGTATGTCCCTATAAAGACTCGAAAATCTCTGATAACAGTCTTGAGCAGGAATCCACTGCAACCATTATGCACTTGTAAGCCCCATCAGATTGTAAGGGGCCGCAGTGGTCCAAATAGACACATGCGAGAGGTCTGTCTGATATCAATAATGGTGTCTGCACTGGACGTGTTATTGTGGAGCCTTTCATCTGTTGACAGATGTCACACTTTAAGACATAGGGGCCGATTCCGATCTCGGCCGGTAGGGCTCCGAATCGGATTCGGCTTAACCGGATCCGATTCGGAGCCCTATTTCCCGACCGATCCGTACGCGCGTCCGGGCGAGCGAGTACGATGCGTATTCGCCGACCGACTCGTCCGGGCGTCCCGACCGCTCTGACCGACTCGATCCCGGGTCGATCCGCACCGACCGACTCGCACGGACACGACTCGCACCGCGCAATGGAGACGTTCCCCGGCCGGGTAAGTACGATGCGCGCCGCGAGCAGTCCGACCGAGCCGCGCACTCCGGCTCGAAAGAGCTGTCGGAGCCGTACTTTGGGGGTCCGTGTCGGACCCCCCTGTATGCGTAGCCGCGCGAGTCGCACACATGGGGGACCCATGGGTCCCCCCTACCTGTGCATGTACGGCGCGAATCGCTTCGCCGCGTACACGCTGTAGGGGGCGCACTTGTCCGCATCGCACCCATTGAGTCAATGGGAGCCCGCGTACGCGTTGTACGACAGGCTCCCATTGACTTCAATGGGAGTCCGACCGACTCGAGTCCGATGGCATACGTGCGCATCGTACTCGTTCGGTCGGACTGCACGGGTCCGATTCGGTCGGAAATCTCTCCGGGTCCGGCTCGGTCGGAAGAGATTCCGGCCCGAAT